>PVKA01021994.1:13371-37908 GCA_004027165.1 Ctenomys sociabilis
AGAAGAAGAAGAAGAAGAAGAAGAAGAAGAAGAAGAAGAAGAAGAAGAAGAAGAAGAAGAAGAAGAGGAAGAAGAAGAAGAAGAACCTCACCACTGTCAGGTTGACCAACACCTTTTTCTCTGTGAAAGCCTCATTCATGGGCCGGCCCTCCTCACTAACACCAAATAAATATTTCTTACCAGTCACAAATTAGTAACATTCTAGGGCCAGGGAGATAGCTCAGGGAATAAGTGCTTGGTCCTGAGTTCAATCCCTAGAACCACAAAAAAAAAGAAAGAAAAATTAGTAACATTCTAACCTTCTCTCCTTTCATACAGCACAATTAGTAACATTCTAGAGGGAGATGTGGCACTTTGAATGCAGAAAATCAATTCAATAGAAAAAATTCAGTGAGATACCCAATGGGAGCAAAGAACCTGAAAATGCAAGAGATTTTATAGCCTCATCTTTAAGGAGTGCTACACAGCAGGCAAAATGTCAAGATAAACATTGCCATTTAGGGGTTAAGGATGTAACTCATCCTATGAGGTGCATTCTTAGCATGTATGATTTTTCTATGTGTCTGGTACAGGGTCTGACTATGCACCTTGAGCTTGCAGAGATCCTTCTGTTTTCAGCCACCCAAGCTGGGATTACTGGCACAGCATGTGACATGGAGGATCAAACCTGGATCCCTGTGCTTGCCTAAGCTGGAGCTTAGTCAGCTGAGCTATCTCACCAACCCAACATGTTTGAATTTAAAAACTCATGTTCCAATAATATTTTCAACAGGCATTAAAAGAAAACCATGCACCAAAGATTTAGCTCAATGGTACAGGACCTGCCTAGCAATATGAGGTTCCGAGTTCGATTTCCAGTACCTCAAGCACACACACACACAAAAAAAAAAAAAAGAAAGAAAGAAAACCCAGCTAGCCAAATAGCTCAGCTGATTAAAGCACCTGCTTAGACAGATGCAGGGACCAGGGGTTCTATCCCTGGGCCTGCCATGCTGGCCCCACCCCCAGGACATGCTGAGATGGCCATTGAGACTGGGCGTGGTGGCACACACCGGTAATCCCAGCACTTGGGAGGCTGTAAACAGGAGGATCACTACAAGTCCGATCTACATAGTGAGACCCTGCAGACCCTGTACTAAACACAAAAAGAAAAGAAAACCATGCAAAACAGAGAGGCTATAAATGTTGATGCTGAATTACTTTTATAGCTGCAAGAAAAAAAAATGATGTTTAATAGTTATACTATTATACTCTAAGCAGGCACAAAAAGCCCAGATGACCAACAGATTCAGTAGACAATTAAGCAGAGAGTATTAGGTAAGACTACTTCATAATCGAAACAACTACTTGGCCTCCCAAGTAAATTCACCACTTCCTTTTTTTTTTTTTTTTTTCTGTCTTTTTGAGACAGGGTCTCACTATGCAGTTCAGGCTGGCCTTAAGCTCATTTTGTAGCTCAGGCTGGTCTTGAACTCACAACAATCCTCCTGCCTCAGCCTCCCAAGTGCTGGGATTACAGGCATGCGCCACCATGCCCAGCAAATTCACCACTTCCATAAACATGAAGAAAGAGGGGTCTGTAATATTTTATGGTGACACAACTTGCAGAAGGGGAAAAAAATTTTACCTGATATATCAACTCTGGTGTATGGTCCTTAAGCTAACATCCCTCCAGTATATGCAGACATGATTGCCTGGCTTCACAGACCCAAGCAGCACTCACAAATATTCTCATTTGAAGGTTTCTCTGGTCCTATCAAATGGCCTAGAAAGTACAACATTGAAGGTCAAGTGTCCAGCACCTCAAGAGTTAAATTTTTCATTGTGAATAATTTTGAATAAGTATTCCAGCAAGCATCAGGGTTAGGTTGGTTTAGCAAGAGGAACTGTTCATAATGAGGCTTGGCCTCGCCAGTCCCAGTAGAATTAATTTTGTGCAGTGGAACACCTAGATAAATTAGTTTTGCTTTAAATATTGAGTCCTAAAAGAGTTAAAAGAGGGAGAATATCAATCAATAATTTTTAGATTAACTACTTTGTATATGACAAAACAAAATTAACTTCAGCATTATAACCTCTTCCACTGGCATTTCTGATGAACTCTGGGCTTAAAATAAATAATCAGAGATTTAAAAATTAACCAAACATGTATTCTGTTTCTTGGTACAGAATACTAACTTGCTACCTACCTTGTTAAAAAAAAAAAAAAAACTGAGTACTCATATATTTTGTAAAATTATAAATATTATTGCTGTTATTTATTGAAATAATCACATGTGAAAATTAAGAATTCTGAAAATGTATAAACAATTCTATTTTTTTAATATTGAAGGAGTTAAGCCTTAAAGTTCAGTGAAAAAATTAATATCGAACTTAACAATGTTAGGTTCCTAAAATTTTATTTTAATTGATTATTTTTTCCCAATACTAGGCAATATATCTCTTTAAAAAATGGACTTCTGTTGAATATATTTTCAGAAATAAAGCATCTACAAATATCCAACGAATTTAAACTAAAACTTTCCTGTATTTTATGGTTTTTCAGGGTTTGTTTTTGTTTGTTTGTTTTTTCTGGTTCCATGCCTACCAGAAAGGTAAATACAAGATTCGTTTCCATGCAAGATGAATTCTGGCTTTTAACCCGGACAATTGCCCATATAAACAATTTTTAATATTATTTGGTCATCGTTTGGTAATTAAAATGACAAATCACAACCATGTTGAATTTACATCCATGTACCAAGAAGATATTTAGCAGATAACTGGAAACGCAAGGAAATGTCTCTTTAACAGATTCTTCAAAGAACACATCTACAAGAAACATCCGCCTTTCACCCGGGCCATAAACACAAGAAGCAGTTGAACAGTGGCACCCAGAGGTGAAAGGTATATTACTTCAAGAGATTTACACTGTTACCCAGAATCTGTCTTTCAGCCATCCTCTGTCGCTTCCAGATTTTTCTCTACTAACATATCAAAAATCATTGTATTCGTGTGTACTGAAATACTATATTTTAATAAATAAACGTAAAGGTTTTATTTTAGAAAAAAAAAAAAAGGACTTCTGAATTAAATTGCATGTCTTCTCTCCTTCAAAACAATAAGTAAAGCAGAGATGAATGTAATATCCACTCCTCTGCTTGCAGCCTACCAAATCGGTAGGCCAACATATTTCTAACACAGCTTCCACACACTCCAAATTATTTTAATTCCTGTCTAGGTTAGGCTGCTGCTGCATGTTCCTGAACCAAAATTATACTCTTGAGGAGATCTTAGGAATTTTTCTCTAACCCCTCCTGCATTACAGCAGGGGATACAACGGAAATCAGCAGGCTCGGCGTGCAAGAGAAAAGGAAATAAGAATGCTTCTCTTATTCTGCAGGAAACCTTAAAATAACAAAATCTATTTTGACCGCAATCAAAATGAGCCTGCAGATTTTTAATTAGACAAGCTCCACAGCCTGAACCGCCGACGGCAGCTGCGGGCAGCCGGGGAGGGGCGCTGCGGGTGCTGACCCGGGCGCACGGAGGCTCCCCGCGGATCTGAGCCCTGCGGGCCGGGACCGGGCGCGCCGGGCAGGGTGGGCGCCGCCTGGGGGCGGCCCGGTTCTGATCCGGGGGCGCAGCACGTGGGCCCGAGAAGGGCTGCCCTGGCCGCGCGCACCGGTCGATCCCCGCGGCGGGCGCGCTCGGGGCTGGGCCGCGGAGAGCGGAGGACGCGCGGGGGCCGCCCACGCCCGGGAGCACAGGAAGCGCTCGGGGGCGCCCGCCCGGCACGCGCCGCAGGGCCCAGGCGGCCCCCAGGCCTCCCCGCCCGTCCGTGTGGGCCCAGGCCGGCCCGCACCGGGCTTCCCTGCGCCCAGAGCCGCGCGCGGCCCGGTCCGCCCGGGCCCCGTGGAGCGGACTTTGGGAGCAGCTTCCCAGGGGTCGCGCTGAGCTCCCCCGACACACACACACTAGGTCCCTCCGCGCTTGGGACCTGCGCCCGCGCTGCGGCGGGTGTGGGCGCCACCTAGTGGACGCGACTGCCCCGGGGTGTCGTCGGGACGGCCCGCTGTGGACAGATCTGCAGACGCTCAGAGCTCGAGCCCTCGCCACGAGTATTGCATGTATGGTGGGAGCAACTAAAAAAGAGGTGGTGGCTTATCTAAAAAAGAGAGCCACAGAAGGAAAAGCGAGAAGGGGACAGAGAGACAGGGTGGAGGGAAAAACAAGAAAATGACAAAGCCAGCAAATGAGTCGGATAAGTCAAACTCAAAGAGTTTTCAAGCTTTCTTTGGTTTTGTTTCTTTAAGATAAAGTCTCCATCAGGCAGGCTGCCCACGCAGGGCTCCAACTTGGAATTCCCCTGCCTCAGCTTCCCACAGTGGCCCAGACTGCTTTTTCAGTGTAAATTAAATTTCTCAGGGGCTGGCCAGAGAGCTCAGAGGATTGAAGAGACAGTTTAGGTCGGAGCACAGCAGCCGGGTTCGATCCCCATCGTTTTGTGCTGGCCCCGCCTCCGAGGCACTCGGACACAGCAATTGAGACTGGGCAGGGTGGCGCATGCCTCTAAACCTAGCGCGTGGGAGGCTGAAAACAGGAAAATCACTACGAGTCCAATCTAGTACTGAGACCCCGTAGACCCTGTACTAAATACATTTTAAAAAATAAAAAAAAAAAATTGATGCCAAAGTGCTTTATTATCTCTATTAATGAAAACAAATGTGGAAAATGGAAAGTTTATTTTCGGGAAGGATTACTGTATTTCTGTCATCAGACTGGATGCTATACAGTTATGCTGCGCCTTAATGGGTTTACGATTCAGTAAACCAACCCAAATGGCACTAAATTCTTATTTTCCTTCCCATCATTAATAAATTGCTTATAAAATATATCACCAACTATTTCTCCCTTCCTAAGAGTTCCTGTTCCTGTCATCTCCCAAAAGAGTTATTTATTTCTCCTTCTCCGCATACACATATTTTCTGGAAGAAAGAACTTCAATTTTCTTCTTGGCAAAGTTACATCTGCTAAGATCGAAATCGAAAATGCAACTCCTGGGAAGTCGTGCCTGTCACTAAAGTGCAATCACGTCCTACTTTATGTTTTCAAACATAACGCTCTTGTTGGTGCTTCTTCTAACTTCCTAATTGCCTGGGAGCCATGCGTACTTTGTCTGGTCCTCAGCCTCTCCTGCGGGGTCTACTCAATGCTGAATAAATAGCTATGAGATAAGCAGATGGCTGTCTCTGTCATGGTCCTTTAACAAATCCTCTAGTTATCCTGCCCTTCTGATGAGCTCCATATATCAACAACGATCAACATTTACTGAGCTTTACTAAGGAAGGTCATATGTTAAGCGTTAATTGGGCACCCACCACAGCCCTATGAAATAAATGTCCTGCTGCTACCCTTATTTTATAGTTGAAGAAAGCCACATATGGAAGCTTAAGAAATTCACCGAGGACACAGGTTTCCTACCTGTGTAGGAGAGGTAGTGCTGAACTCCTGACCCAGGTGTTCTGACCCCAAAGCCTGTAGTATGAACTCTAACCTATAAGTTGTGATTAAATATATAATACGCTCTATTCTTCTTACTAGTTGTATTATATTTCAGTGAGTCACTGGATGAAATTAGTTTCATTTTATCCTGTGCAAAATCAGTTATTTCAGATAGTTGCTAAAATTACTCAAGTTGTTAATACTTTTGCCATGTTTGTTCTTCAAAGAATGAGCTTACTATAATCAAAAGATTTGTACAGAGGAAGGAAAAGAAATTACTTTGCTGATCAAAGGACCGTTGTAGGAAAATATCCAAGCTGACTGTGTTCGGCTAAGGCTGCAACAATGAAGTGGAAGAGCCAGGGGAAACAGGAGATCTGGGAATAACTGTTTCTTTGTTTTTTCAGTTCACCTGACCTCTTTAAACATTTTAATTTAGAAATGCCCCTCATATTCCTCAGGCTTGGTCTCGTGAGTAAGCAAACCAGCAGCCCACAGGAACCGCCTGGGAGCTTCAGCTGGAGAGGCTCAGAAAAGGCCCCCAAGCCCTAAAATACACGAAGATGTGTAAAGTCGCATTCTTAGGGCCTCTTGAACCAAAAGAAAGGGACTCCCCCCTCAAAAAAAAAAAGGGATAACATTGGTAATAATTCTTCAGAGCTGGAAATGACTCATAAATCCTAAGCAATAAAGTGATCCAGGGCATGATGAATTCATAACACTGTGCTCAAACTGGCAAAATTAAGCTACTTATTAGAAACATGTAACAACTAGGAAAATGGGAAAACCACAAGAAAAGATGTGACAAAGCTGGGCTACAAGCTGCCTCCCAGAACAGGAAAAGTGAGGAGAAGTCATCTCTGCAGGTGGAGCAGGACTTCACATGCTTGTGTGCTGTATCAACACAGCCAAGGATCACTTCTGAAATGTACTGGAGAGAGCAGAAGAGGTCTACGCATCGTTCCTGGGTTGGCAAGAACAAACTCTGTGGCTGCAGCTGTGGAGGAGAGGTGAGGAGAGCAGGCCCGCAGGCCACTCTGCTACTGGTAGTGAGTGTGGCCCGGGGACTGCAGCTCCCCACTCATCTAGGGCAGCACTTGGGCTAACTGTGTACCCCCAAGCCCTGTGACTGTCCTCTAGGAGGAAGAATGGAGAGGACTCCAGGGGCCCTTAGGAAGCCTGCTCCAGGCACTCCATTCCCTTCAGTGCCCTGAGATGGAAGTAGAGGGAGAAATCAAGAGGGCAGAGGGGGAAGCACGGCCAGGCTCGAGGTAGGCCTCACCAGGCCTCACAGGGCCTTCTTTGTCACCACTCTTCTGAGACCTGGCTAGCCGCAAGAGTCCCCAAGGCCTTCGGGTGACAAACCCAGGACCCACTTTCTTCTGCACTGTTTGATATCATCATCTGCTCCTTCATGCTGATCCCCGGCCTTCCCTCCTGTGCTTCTGCCTCCTCGGCCTCCTCCACAGCTGGTTCCCCACCTGCTGGCATGGTCACCTCCTACTGCATGGGGACCAGGACAGACCTGGACAAGCAATCAGCACTGACTCCCCAGTCTCAGTGCTGGCGCAGGCCTCTCCTGTACTTCAGAAAGCAGTAGCTACTACACCTCCTCTCTTATGTCTGTCCACACATTTCTCAGCTTTGACCTAATTATTATAGCTTTCCATATATTTAACCAATCAAAAGCTCTACAGGTAGAAATTAAACCTACCTCATCTTGTCTGATAGGCAGGTAAGTACATAATTTGTTTGGTTTTTTTGTTTGTTTTCATGGAACCGTGGGTCAAACTCAGGCCCTTGTACTTTGCCAGGGAAGTGCTTATTCCACTGAGCCATCTCCCCGGCCCCTGTAAACTTCAGTTTTTTCATTTGTAAAATAAGAGTAAAAATAAGGCCGGGCATGGTGGCGCATGCCTGTAATCCCAGCACTCGGGAGGCTGGGGCAGGAGGATTGTTGTGAGTTCGAGACCAGCCTGAGCTACAAAGTGAGCTTAAGGCCAGCCTGGACTGCATAGTGAGACCCTGTCTCAAAAAGACAAAAAAAAAAAAAAAAAAAGAGTAAAAATAACCCAAAGCTTTATTGTAAAGCTAAATCAACAAATGAACACAATACCCTTAACGTGTTGCCCAGCACAAATAAGTATGTAATAAATATTACCTATAGTGAGTAGAATATAACTTATTAATATTTATTATAATGTTTTGTACTTTCCAGAAACAAAGGTTCCTAGGCATAGTGGCACATGCTGTAATCCCAGCATTGAGGAGGGTGAGGCAGGAAGATCACTGTAAATTTAACGCCATCCTGGGCTACAAAGTGAGTTCAAGGACAGCCTAAACTGCACAGCAAAAGCCTGTCTCAGAAAAACAAAACAAACAAAAATCATCTTAGTTTTAAGAATAAATCCCAAAGCTACGCATCATGGCCCACTCTTTCTAGCACTCTGAGGGTCAGTTTAAGGCCAGCCTGGGAAAAGTAGCAACTTAGTGAGACCTGTCTCCAAATAAAAATAAATAGGGCGGGAGATGTAGACAGTTCAGTCTGAAGGTCTTGGGCTCAATGCAGAGAGAGACAAAAAAATACGCACACAGAAACAGAGAGAACCTCCTCAACTATATTCACTAAACTATATACTTGCATTATGTGGTGACAGATATCATGTAAATACAGACATATTTAACAACTGCTTGCTTATTTAACAACTAAAGAATATCTGAGGGCCACCCAGATAGTTCAGTGGATTAAAGTACCTGCTTAAGCAAACACAAGGGCTGAGGGTTCAAACTCCGGCCTGCCATGCCAGCCCCACGCTGAGTCTTTGATTGAGACTGGGTGCAGTGGCCCACAACTGTAATCTCAGTGCTCGGGAGGCTGAAAACAGGAGAATCACTGTGAGTCCAATCTGTGTAGCGAGACCTTGTAAATCTTGCAGACCTGGTACTAAATACAAAAAATAATAATAAAAAGAAAGAATATCTGAACTATACTAAGCTAAATGAAAATATACATTTCATTCAGTAAATACTATAATTAATCATACATATTGATCATATACATTGTTCATTGGCAAAACACGCCTTAACTATATAACATTAAAAATCCAACATCAGAAAGCTTGATTTTTGCTGTTATTTTATCTTTCTCATTTTTTTACTGTTCTTATTTTCTGAACTTAAGATTTGAATTCAAATATGTTAAATTTAAAATCATGGTTTGGAAGGCCGGCCAGATAGCTCAGTGCACTAAAGTGCCTGCTTCGGCAGAGCGCAGCTGCCTAGCAGCAGGGGTAGCTGGGGTTCATTTCCCTCCTACCCCCAGGCACGCTGAGACGTGATTGAGACTGGGTGTGGTGGCACGCGCCTCTCAGCACCTGGGAGGCTGAGAACAGGTGGGTCACTACGAGTCCAGTCTACATAGTGAGGCCCTGTACACCCTGTAGACCCTGCCCTAAATTAAAATAATAAAACAAAATCATGGTTTGGAAGAATGCAATAAAACAGAAAAGAAGAAAGGCGATCTGAGCCATGTGAGGTCATTTGTATGATCTTTGTAAATATGAGGACAAGATCTTTGGAAAACATTGTCACATTACTGTTCACTAACTTAGACATGAAGGATCTGTTTCTCTACAAAACGTACTTTTCCTCTCAATTACTCCCCAAAAGAAATTGCAACCATGAACCACTTTATTCAAAAAGGAGACTCTTTTGACAATAGGATTATTATGACAAGTGTTTTCCACACTTTATTCTTCATGCCCAGAATGACACTGGTAAGATAAGCCATTCTAACAGTCAGAAGCACTTATTTTGAAGTTTAAACTATCATGTTAAAAAAAAAAAAAGTCATTTCCTTAAACAGGAAATGTATTAATAATGACACAAAAGACAGTACAAGCCATACTACAGCGTACAATGTTTGCCTTCAAAAGGAAAATAATATCCTATCCTCAAAGACTAGGAGTGCTTTAACATAGTTTGCTGCCATTTTTTTTTTTAAGCATAAGAGATGGGAAAACATTGGCAACTTTTGCCTCACATTCACATGTATTTTGCTGAGTTATGATCATTTGAAAAATTAAGGACTTTCACTCAAGATTTAAATTGGGACTATCTGGAACATTAAATTGCATGTATATCATCACGTTCTGACAAGTTTTATTGGAATTTATTTTTATATTATTTGTCTACAGTTATAGCTGTGTATCAGTCTTTAGAAAGCTATTGTATTTTTGTAGTTGTCTTTTTTTTTTTTTTTTTTTTTTTTTTTTTTTTTTTTTTTTTTTTTTTTTTTTTTTTTTTTTTTTTGGCAGATCCGGGGATTGAACTCAGGCCCCTGCACTTACCAAGAAAGCACTTATTCCACTGAGCCATCTCCCGGGCGCACAGCTGTTTTTCTGTGAAGTGTTACAACCCGGAAAGCCCTGCCAAGAGTGGCCTATTAAAATCACACATTTTTTACATTTAACTTAAACTTTTTAGATTTACTTGCATAGTAGTGATCTAATGTGGAAACACTTTTGTCACTGTGTAATTGGTATTTTATATGCAACGCCTTTCACTTAGATGGCACTGTGGAGGGAGAGGGAATTCCAACAACATAACTGTGCGTGCATTCCAAGGAGGGCTGCCAATAGTGTGTTTTAGGGACCAGAAAGACAGCTCAGCAGTGTAAGTGCCTTCCTGGCAAGCACAAGGTCTGGAGTTCAATCCCCAGTACTGGAAAAAAAAAATCCTTTGGTTGCTCAGCGGCGTCAGGTGTTACAGTCTGATCCAGCCATGATAAACCAATAGTGTGTTTTAATTTCCTATTAGCTAAAAATATACAACCTTAATTTCTGCTTTGATTCACTGTTGGGTTCATTTCACCAAGCCTAACTTGCCCATTTTTACCTCAACAAAATGTCCTCCTTTGATTGTTATGCAAGTGTGTACTGGGATTATTATGTACTGGGATTTAACTTATTGGCTGAGGTGTGTGTGACTGTTTTAAGCTCCTTGCACTCTGAGCATTTATGAAGTCTATTAAAGGCACTGTCAAATCTGACCTGACATATAATAAGTTAGACTTTGTCGCCCACTTCATATAGTCTACCAGAATACATAGAAATGAGTGGCAAGTCGGGACTAGATATTCCAAACACTGCAGAGCAGCTAACAGAATTCTCAGAGCAAATGGATGTTTCTATGGCTGACTGCCTGCGCAGACAGGTCCAGATTTCTGAGTCTGCTAGAGCTCGGTGACGTGAAGATTGCTAACCCCTCGGAAGCCCTTATTCTCCCGGCGTGGGATAGGAGGAAGGCTCTAAAAACACCTGGCTTATTGCTGGCTAACCTTCTAAGATGGAAAAGATGGTTCTACGATGGCAGTTGCTTTGCTTCTCAATCAGTTTTCTCAGGATCTAGATTATTTCTCTGAAGATAATTTTTTATTATCAACTGGTTTGAGGAGTTACTTGGAAATGCTCAAAGTCTCCGTTTGTCAATTATGCACAGAGGATTATCCATTTGGTCTTGGGAGAAGAAGAACAAAGGCAGAAAGTTGATTTTCTCCTATACCTGGAGGTTATATAAATACATGAACAGGGAGAGAGTGCCACCTTCTTTATGTGAATAACCTGAACTATAACTTATCCAAAAACTGAGCAAAAACAAAACATGGAAGCATCAAACCCATCTGGACTCATTTGAGCTGAGGTAGGGGTGATTAGGCTCACTCCATTGAACTGATTTAGTAAATACCACGAAATTGGCCCCAGAGCACTGGTGGGTGTGAGGGGGACTTGCCCTTCAAGTTGTCTGTTCCCACATACCTCCCTCATATATGAATTTCACTATTCTATTAGAGTAAATAAAAGATTGAGTCTAAGAGAATAGAGATCACAACCATCTCACAGGTCTATCCCAGCCAGGCCCAAAGGCCAATCAATAAATACCTAAAGAATGGACACATTAAAAAAAAAAAGAATGGACACATTGTAATGTATTAATTATTATAACTGTCCTACTAACCTGTTTTGAAACTGAAACTGTCTCATTGCTATTTCTTTCTCATTAAAATTAATAAAAAAATTTTGAAAAGAATGATCACATTTCCTGACATTTTTATGCAAAGGAGGATTTTAAATTGCTATTTGTCCCTCTCCCATATTTTGCCTATCAAATTTAAGTCTATTAATGCAAGGACACACACACACACAAAAAAAAAAACGATTTAAAAGCTGAGAAGTAGACAGCTCCATGGTAAAGAACACTTACTCTTTTAGAATAACGAAGTTGAAGTCAAGTTTCTGATTAGTACCAGCTTTTTAGTTGGCCTGGCCATGGTCTTAATCACATAAGAGGATAGAATAGATGTTCTCTTCTATTATGTGGATTTCGCTGCTGAATAATGGAGTACATCCTTTATTATCAAATTTTGTGACCCAAATTCAGCGGGTGGTGGTGTATGTGTGTCTTTATAAGTTCCTATAAACCCTAATTCCAACCTTATTGAGTTGAGCAATTGCAGTGGGAATGGTGGATTAAGTGACAAAAGATAATGCCAGCACATAGATTTTTCAGTAACCCTGTAATTGGGATTGAACATTAATACACTAAAGAAGGACAAATAACTGATGCTGGAGATAGAATCTAATCTTTATGAAAAGTCTTACATAAATAAAGTCCTCTCTCCCCCAGGAACCTGTAGACGTAGGTTAAGATACAGCATTTTGGAATAAGTCAAATAGCGAGCTATGTGCTAGTATTACACCAACTATTAGATTACCTTTTAAAGAGGGGGAAAATATATGGCAAGATTGTTTCATTGCAACACTTCAAAAAAAAAGGCAATATAGTTATGCTAAATTCAGGAGCAAAAATTGTTTAGTTGCATCTTTGTTAACAATTTGGAAGCATCCATTGTATTACTTCTATAATGTTATTGAGCTAGTTTTATTAAGGCAAATTTATAGCAATGTTAGAAATTAATACCACTCTTATTTCCTCCACTGCCTGACTTTATTGAATGCCATGGGGCATATTAATCAGTAAAGCCAAGTAGTGCATGAAATAAAAGTATAAATTAACCTGTAACATGAATGTAAAAGGGGCTTAATAAAATAGAAATAAATAACACTTTAATGATAATCAACCTGTCCTGTCTGAGCCAAGCAAAAAATTGTGAAAATGCCAAACACAGCATCTAGAGAGCTTTCTATATTTATATAAAGCTAGACAGAAGCACACACTGACATGGACATCGAGAATGACAGTTATGGTTACAGAAGCCAAAAAGATGTATCACTGGAATCATAAGTATGATTGGTTCAACAGATAAACATATGTGCTGCCTTCAGAGTTTGAATGCAGAGCTGATAACTATTTTAAGTATTCACTTTTTTTCAAGTAGATTTTTTAGAAGATTTCTTTTTTAGGCTTCCTCCCACCCCCAATATATTCTGGTACTTTTAAAGTATAGTATATGGTTTTTAATTTATTGGTATGAGCTGTTTTTTCTTAAACTAATTTTTTTTTGGTGGTACCAGGGATTGAACTCAAGATCTACCATTTGCCAGGCAAACATTTATTCCATTGAGCTATCTCCTTGGTCCCACTTCAAATAATTTTTAATTACTACTTTTCAGTATAATTTTTTATATCTGTATGATCAGGACCCCCCTTTTTAATGCTTTTGTACCTTTTCATCTCCAGATCAAGTAGAATATACCACTGATATGTCACATCTGTAAATTGTGAATATTTTTAGAAAGAAAAAAAGACATTACTGAGCAATTCTTACATACAACTGGAAGCTACTCTGAGTTACCTTCCCCAAAATGCTTTCTATGAGTAAGTAATTCAAGCATGTGTGATACCACAGTGTAAGACACCTACAAAATGAAAATCAATGTTTTTTTAAAGCAGTGGCCAGGCTGCACAGAGTGGCATACACCAACTGCCATCCCCACACTTGGGATCACTGTGAGCTTGAGAACAACGTGGGGGACACAGTGAGTCTGAGGCCAGCCTAGACCACAGAGTGAATTCCAGGTCAATGTGACATGCAAACAAAGTCCCTGGGGGTGGGGGGGAAATCCACGGGCTGAAGAAGTGGCTCAGTGGTAGAGCGCTTGCCTAGAATACACAAGGCATCACTGCAGCACGGAGCAAGCAAGCAAGCCGTAGCATGATCATCTGAACTCCTTGCAGAAACGCTGAAACAGCCTAAGCTATCAACCATGCCTGTAACTCTGTGTTCACACACCCAATCAAAAGGCGGCTTGTATTATCTTTATCCAAGAATCTCTAAACCTCAGAGGTTGACAGACAAACAAAACAAAATAATGTTAGCACTCATAATAAAATACGCTTCCCAAATGTAAGATATTATTAACATTCATAAGAAAGAATAATCATGCCCCGCTTTACTCAGACTAGTTTTCCTGGATCATAGCTTTAATTATACAATCAAGATTATATAAAAACACATTCTGAAATTATGCAGTTACTTTTAAATGATAACTTCTTTATTTGGCTAACACTGATGTTCAATCAATCTGATTAAATATGCAAGGATCCTGTACCCCATCCCCAAATCATTCTTCCTGGGGTACAATTCCTACGATGTCTCCCCCTAAAGCCTTAGTGGCTCCCACTGCTGCCTCTAGAATAAAGCCCGAGTCGGCTTCTAGTACTACGGTCATCCAATAGGAAAATAATTATTGAATTTTGATATAATTCAGGTATAAAAAATAAGATAAGTAAGCAGCTACACTCTTAATTTACTGATAAGAGACATCTGCTAAAATAATATCTGTAAATATAATACCATGTATGCACCTTGTACGATACCAAAACATTATGAAAACAGTGTGCAATGTATTAATTTATCGAATCTGTCTTGTTAAGGTGTCTTGAAACTGTCTGATTGACATTTGTAGTTCAATAAAATAAAAAATAAAAAAATAGAATAAAGCCCGAACTGTTCAGCTATACACCTAGCAGCACAAACGGCACAAACATGCTCACGTGACCCCACTTCCCACATCCTCCACTGACATGGGCCTCTTCCTTTGCTGCCCCATGCTGTGGTTTCAATTTTCTCTCTGCCTGCAGCACCTGCCACGACTGTCCACTCTACCATTGCCACCCCTAGAAAGTTCTTTCCCACCCTCAAGGCTACCTCATAAGCTTCTTCCATGGCCTAAAGTGTCCTGATCACTGAGATGTATTGCTTTTTCTATATGGCCATAAGAGCCCGGGAGATAGCTCAGTAGAATAAGTGCTTGCCTGGCAAATGCAAGATCCTGAGTTCAATGCCCCGTATCGCAAAAAAAAAACAAGCAAATCCATATGGTGATAAGCAGAAATGATGATCCACAGAATTATTGATCCATCGAAGAATTCTAAGTGTCACACTGCCTCAAAACAAAGGAAAAAAAAAAAAACCTAGTCTTTATTTTTAGGTTGTATTTTGTACACCAACATATGATACCCTTAGCAAAGTAAAGGTACTGCTTAGTTTTAAGCTAACTCTTATACAATCCAAAAATCATACAATAGAATTTGCTTATCACATGCTTCTTGTTGTAGTCATAAATAGCAGCGGGAGGTGATTCCCTCATACCGTTGTATCCAGTGCAGGCCTGTAAAAGTTCTTTCTCCTCCAGCGAAGCAGAATAATCTAAGATGAACCTTGATAAGTAAAATGCGTGCCCACGGACATTAAAATGCTTTCAACAGAGCTCAAAAAGTAATTCCAGTGTTCTGAATTATTTTATGGTAGTGAAAATCTTTTGACCCAAGAACCTCCTCAAGCAACAGGAAACAATATTAAAGGTCACTGAGCTTCTGCATTTTATTAACTTTAAAATTAAAAACTAAGTCTGGGCCATGTTAGAACACAGCGATTGCAAGACCTCCCCTCGCTATCAGAAGCTTGGAACCGATCAGATGGTACATTTTATTTTATTTTGATTTGGGGTGGGGGTGAGCCGAGGAAACTGCTACAGAGATTACATAAGGATTGCAGCTGATTTCATTTTTTTGAGAAATAAATTTTTAAACAACATTTTTCCTTGGATTAAAAGGGAAGAAAATTTATTTCCAAATTGTTGCCTCTCAAAGGCTCTTTAGTGGCATCCCGGTACAGTAACTTCATAGAATCAAGCATAAAAGATGGGCTTCTGCGACTCGAAATTGCAATAGTCCAGCACGCGACGACTGCTCCGCACGCCTACGTGATGCACGTACGCGGACTGCGGACCTCCACCTTACAAATGGAAAGCAACTGCAACTGGGGTAATTATTGCAGCAATAGAGCTAGAGAAACTGCAGACCGTAAAACGGTATGGGCTCCCCCTGCTGTTTCTACTGCTAAACTTAACTAACGTTTCCGGTTGCCAGGGCTCAGTGCCCTGATTTGGAGGCTGATTCATAAACAAAGGGTAAACACAACAAAATTAAAATACCAGCGCGCCCGTAACTCAGCGCGTCTCGGGCGGGGCGCGGCTGCGGGGCAGCGCGGAGGCCCGGGGCCCGGGGCCCGGGGCCCGGCGCAGCTCGGCGACCCCGAGGCGAGGCCGGCTCCGCGCCCCGAGCTCGGGCAGGTGAGGGGACCCCGAGGGCGCACAGCGACGGAATCCGGAGGCCGGACGTGCAGCCCCCGCGTGAAGGCGTCTTGGCTCACCTGGACTTTCCAGGGCGACTCAGAATGAACGTGTGCGTGTGTTTATTAGTAAGTGTATGACCATATGTTGTCACATTCAGGGCCATCCGCCCCATCGCACGACTAAAAATGATACCCTGTGTTTATGTCTTTCATTTAAAAAATAGGGACAGTTCATCCCAAGCCAGGTGCCATGGCTGAGGCCGGTCATCCCAGCATTCTGGGAGGCCGAGGCGAGGAGCCTAGGCTGGAGGACGGGGGCTGACTTAGTCATTGCAGAAACTGTCTCAGAAATAAAAAGGGGCAAAGAGCAGAGGGAAGATTGCTCAGAGAGTACACCCGGGCTTCAGTCCCCAGTCCTGGAAAATAAAACTGTAGACTGTCTCACCTGAAAGCAGAAGCCGCTGTAAGTGCACTGGCCACTTGCTAGCACCTCTTATTTCCAAGGCACACACACAATGATTTCAAAAGAGAAAAAATATAAATAAAGCCAGACATACATGCCTTCCTTCCTTCAAACGTGCTCATGTGAGATACAGTTAATTCCTGACTTTATAAATCCAAAGAGTAAAAAGAAATTAAACTCAGATGATAAATCTCAGAATCTTTACGAGTAAATTTCAAATTTTGATGGAACGACATTTTGAGACATTTACTTGGCAGCATATGGGAAATTATATAAGGGTTATAGTAGGCATCAAAGTATTTTAAGGCAATCATTAAGCAGTTTTACAGATAGACCTAATGACAAACTCAGCATTTAAAATAAGTACTTACATACTACAAAGCTGATTTAAAAGAGCATAAGTTATTTTTATTTTGCTGTAATTCTCAAAACTTTATGGCAATTCAACTTCGTGTATCACTCACTTCCCCTTCAATTAATCCACTGTCACTGGTGGATTAAAATCAATTATCTTTTTCACAAAAAATTAATAATGTTTCCTTTCCAATACTGACTTGAAATGTATTCACTTGTATAAGGTCAGCTTCCACCCCAAGAGATAAAAGACAATCAGAGGACAGGTCAGCTAAAGATTTTAACATTTTTTAAAGGGCCAACGAGATAGCTCAGCAGTCTGAGTACCTGCTTAGGCAAGCGAAGAGCCTGGGGGTTGCCCCAGGGTCTGGGGGTTGCCCCAGGCACCACGTGCTGTGCCACGTGCTGGGCACTGAGCGAGCCAAAGAGACCCAACGTGGTGGCGCATGCCTGTAGTCCCAGCACTGGAGAGGCCGAAAACAGGACGATCACTGCAAGTCCAAGCTGCACAGTGAGACCCCCGTACCAAACACATTAAAAAAAAAAAGATTTTTAACCATCGTCTTATTACTGTATATACATGAATTTATAAGGTGCTTATGAAAATCAAAGGGAACGTTGTAAAATTTATCTTGGTTGGTAAAAAGGCGAGCTGAATTTTTAATATGAAATATGCAGCTTTTAGGAGATGTATAAAAAAAGCTTAAAGACAAAAAAGAAAATTTTTTATGCCAGAGGTGGTGCTGCGCACCTATAATTCCAGCACCAGGGAGGCTGTGGCAGGAAAATCATCAGGAGTTTGAGACCAGCCTGGGCTACAAAGGTGAGCTCAAAGCCAATTTGAACTGCAAAGTGTGACCCAGTCTCAAAAGACTAAATTAATTGGTGAGATTACAAATAAAAGAATCTTAAAGCAAAGTTTATATAAACCTCACATATCAACACTAGGGCTTGATATTTTTATCTTTTGTTGTTGTTGTTGTTGCGTTTTGAGGAACTGGGATTGAACTCAGGCGCTTGGGCTTGGCTTATTTATCTCTCCAGCCCAATTTTTATCATTTTAATGTCTCAAATGGCTAAATTTTCTTTTCCTTTTTTCTTTTCTTTTCATCCTGCCCTGGGGGCGGAGCTGGCATGGCCTGTGGTGTGGGGGATCAAACTGTGGTCCCTGCGCTTGACCAAGCTTACCTAAGCAGGTGCTTTACACCACTGAGCTATCTTGCCAGCCCTCAAATGAGTATGATTTTACGAATTCTTTTTCCCAACGGTGCAGCAACATAGATTTGGTGAGATTGGCAATTCTTCTTTCCCAAAAGTATTCTCGTAAGAAGTTTCGATTCCGATTATCCTTGTTCTCCAAAATTGACACAGAAGCAGGTATAAGAATAACATTTAAAAAGAAAAGTTGTTTACCACTTTCTGCTTGTTTTCATAGTGAATTCCACGTGGAATATTTGTGATAATAATCAACTTCAGCAGTAAGTAATAGAGTTATAAACAGCTCCCGTTATTTAATGAAAGAAATTTTTCCACTTCAGCTTTTATTTATTAGTACGTAAAGGTTCTCCACAACCCTAGTAAGATCAGTTATGGCTTAATTAAATGTGAAAAACGGCCTGCCCAAGATTCTTTGTTCTTCAAATAAATACTGTACAAACCATCATAACCCATTTCTGTTTGAGAGCAGATTGGGCTCCAAGCCTAAACTGGCTTTATGTATCCCAAAGACGTTATCGTTGACCTGTCATTGTTATATTTTTTGCCTGGTGTACCACCTGCAACTATCATCCGAAGAGGTTTCTGCTTTATTAACCATTTGAGAGTTGTGTCCGTGATAAGGGAGGCTGTTTGCAGCAGAAACATTCACCGCTTTAAAATAAACACGATTTCACTCTCCCAGATGTCCCCAGAGCTGTGCGTGGCTTGCGTAGGTGGCTGACGTCCTAAGTCATAGAGTGTCTCCAACCATATCTGCACATGCAAAACAGGCAAGCGCTTCTTCTACTGAGCCATCTCCCCGGCCTTCTGCCCGTGCAAAACAAAAGGCTGCAGATTCACTGGCAGGAGCCGAGCTCCTCCATCAACTTGGCAGCAGTGTTTCAAATAAATGATCTCCTCTCAAGCCCTTTGGAGAAATGATTGCGTTTGTCTGGCCTTTCTTCTCTCTGCCCTTGCCCACCGTTTTTCTCTGCGTTCATCTATAATCCCGTCTGCTCCTCTCTGATCATACTGCAATGATTCCCCCATTATGTTGATGAAAATCTGAAAGAAAAGGGAGGGGGATGCAAGATCAAGCAGAGGCTAGATAGATGCCCCTGACGCCTTCTCCGATTTAAGAGCGACCTTGCAGCCTCCCACTGCTACCACTAGCTGGCGCCAGAGCCCTAAAGATGCGATGATATACTGCATAGAGGTTTGCTAATTTATAAAACTTTTTAAGCTCATCATTGGTAGCTGAGGAAGCCGAGAAATAATTTTACCAAGCACATGTAATAAAACAGCAACAAAGAGGCTGCCATTTCGAAAGAAATGACATCTTGTGCCGCCAGGCTTTTGTCCTCAAAAGAAAAAAAAGAAGAAGAAGAAGAAGACATGCATCTTTAAAAGGTGCATAGGCTTGTTTTAATCTTATCCAAATTTTTTTTAAAAAAGAAAGTTTTTGCCCCGCCACGAAGTGTTCACAACACAGAAAGCTGCAAAATGTTTTCGGTTATATAATGTTCCACTAACCTAAATGAAGTGCCCTTTTTATTACGCCTTTAGTCCAAGATGTGTGGGACACATCGGGGTCACAGGGAAGGCACCCCGGCCTGCACTCCGCCTGGCTCATGTCAGGGGGTGTGGCGGTCCCTGGCAAGCACGCAGCAAAGCTTCTGGTTCACGACACGGATGATCACAGTGCCAGGAAGAGGCGCTGAGTCGAGGGAGAAGAGAGCAAACTTTAACGCAAAAAAATTCCAAGGAGATGCTGCCAAGGAAAATGTTATATTTTTATGCAGCAAGTTTTCATATACACATTTATGTCATTTTTTCCATAATTTTATTGAGAAACAAATAGCAATGAGACAGTTTCAAATCAAATTAGTAGGACAGTTTCAATAATTAATACATTGCATACTGTTGTCTTAGTGGTTATTCATTGTACAAGATGCAGACATGATATCCTGTCCACAAACACTATTAGAACAAATTTTTCTCTTTTTTTTTTTTTTTTTGTGGAACTGGGGAATTGAACTCAGGCCCTTGCACTTGCTAGGGAAGTACTTATTCCGCTGAGCCATCTCCCCGGCCCCGAACAAATCTTTCTATTCATTGAATTAAGAAAATGTAGCTGTATATCTATTCTAACTTTTTTCAATATACAGATACAAAATACACTTATATCATTAGAGAAATGACAGATAGCCTTTGGCTTGATAAGAGAAGGCAGGGGGACCTGCGGGTTACCTCAGTTGTTTAAGCGCCTGCTCATGCAAACGCAGTCAGGGACAGGGGCAGTTTGATCCCCAAGCTCCAGGTGCCTTACCAGACCCACCCTTGAGGCAGCCTGAGCCAACCAAAAAAAAATAAAATAAAATCTTTGGCAAGAGAAGGAAAATTCAAGCAAAACTATGATGAAGCAATGTAAGTTTAAAAAATTATACTTTATGGAGGCGCATGCCTGTAATCCCAGCACTCGGGAGGCTGAGGCAGGAGGATTGTTGTGAGTTCGAGACCAGCCTGAGCTACAAAGTGAGCTTAAGGCCAGCCTCAACTGCATAGGAAGACCCTGTCTCAAAAAGACCAAAAAAAAAAAAAAAAAAAAATTATACTTTAAGCCAGGAGTGGTGGTGTACGCCAGCAGACCCAGCACCCTGCAGGCTGAGACAGGAGGCTCACTGGGAATTGGGAGCCTGCCTGAACTGCATAGGAAACTCATGGCCAGCCTGAACTAGATAACAGACCCTGTCTCCAAAAAATTCTGTTTTCTGTAGTTATCCTTGAGGGGGCAGGAGTACGTATGAGCTATGCTTTAAGCACCTTCTCAATGCTTTAAATCATCTCTGGTTTGCTGACAATACCCGATACAATGTAAATGCTATGTAAATAATATATCATTTAGGGGCTAATACAAGAAATAAGGTCTGCACATGTTCAGTACAGATGCAGTGTTTCCCGTCTTCTGCTGCTTGAATCTAAGGGTGCAGAACTAGAGGGTGCAGTGTGACCCTCCATCAGCCAACCTCCTGAGGTTCCTCAGAAGTGCTGAGTTCTAGGTCATTTCCTGGGCTCAGTTTTCCCTGACAATATCAACACATCGATGTCCACTAATCTACACTGAATACCCCTAAAATCAATCAGGGCCGACAGTTCCTGTAACACACTCTGATGACTATTTCAATGGCCTTTTGATTTTCCTGTGGAAATCTCCCTTGTGGGCCTTGGTAATGGCACCCAGGTGACTCTAATGTGGGAGAGACCGTCAGAAATGGAAGATGAAGTTTGAGGCAAGTGTCAAAAATTCTGTATAGCAAACAGTGCAGAAGCTCAATATGCCCACAGCGAAAGGGAAGCTCTGATTCAGTCCTTCGATAGCAGTTGTGATTTTGCAGGACCAGAGACATAAAGGTAGGGGACTACATTAACGCCACTTGGAATGTCCCAATCTTCCTGCTAACTGCAGTTATCTTTTGTCACTTACTGGCCTTGACCTACAGCTGGCTGCATCGGGTGCTGCTGAAACCATCAGGTCCCCTCTGAAGCCTGGTGCAAGCCGGAGTCAAATGTGGTGTAATTCATATTCCACTCAACACGCCCGTTTTATTTCCAGTGGAAATTGCTCATTTAATTGCACTGTAAGTTTTATGGGGTATGCCCCAGGCTGCGTTCTTTATGCTGTACATTTCAGTATTTATGGGCAGAGCTATATCCAAAACTTCAAACATAAAGTAAAACCAGCAAAATATGCTCTCCTCTGGTTCCATAAATACTTTTCACCACTTTCATTATTTTTCCCAGTGAAATTAAGTGAGTGTGTTAAACCTGTAACATAGACGATTGCTTGGTGGCTCCAGAACTGATTTTGTCCTTCATATTCAAATCTGCTACCTCCTCTTCCTTCAGAAGAATAAGCCTGAGAAAGAAATACATCCGCCTTCCGAGGCAGGCAGCTCCTCCACTGGGAGCAAGGGCAGACAGGCATCAGACTTTGTTCCTAACAAATCAGCATGCATTGCCACACTGCTCAAATGCCAAGAGGTTCTACCTGGTTTTATTAAATCCGTAAAGGTTTTCATATGCCACTGCTACCCCACTATACAAAATACATGAAAGCAAGTTTCCAGGAAATCCCAAAATTTTAGGCAAATTGTGCTTGACAAAGGCCATGAATGACCTGTTTTCAGCAATTTCAGTGGAAGGTCTGAACAGAAGTATGACTGAGGGGCTCACAGAAAAGGTGAACCAGGAGAGGATGCACACAGTAGGGACAGAGCCACCTGTGTATTTAAAAGGAGGCATTGGCGGGTCAAGAGAGGGAGCTTACCAAATTGAGAGAGGTAAGGGGGCTGGGGAGATGGCTCAGTAGAATAAGCACTCGCCTGGCAAGCGCAAGGGCCTGAGTTCAACCCCTGGTTCTGCCAAAAAAAAAAGAGAGAGAGAGAGAAGGACATATTTAAAGCTACTGGGGGGATGAAACCTCAGGGCTCAAGGTTGAATGTGGGAACAAAACAGGAAAAACAAAACTAAGATGTGTTTTCAAGAGAACAGAAAACATTTCCAGTGCTTAGAATGAGCGAGATATGGTGATATGACTGTACAAATATGAACTCTAGCCAGACGTGGGGGCACAGCCCTGTAATCCCAGCACAGACTGAGGCAGGAGAGGCTACATGGGGAGTTCAAGATTAGCTATGACTAGAGAGCAAAAGCCTATCTCAAAAATGAAAATGGGTGGGGAGGGGGAAACAAAGACAGAAACAGAGAAAGACAGAGAGAAATTAAGAAAATCCATCTTGAGCCACATAAATGAATCGAAGGCCAGCCTGCACTGTGTAGCAAGACTCTCTCAAAGAAAAGGAAAGGAAAAAGGAGAAGGAATGGAAATGCTTAGAAATATGCCGGTGTTCTGATCACAGTGACTCAGTGGTGCCTGCGAATGGAGAGGGGCTGGGAATCTTAAGAAAGGTGGGAGCCTGGCGTGGTGCACACCTGTAATCCCAGACTTAGGAGTCTGAGGCTGGAGGATCACAAGTTCAAGCCTAGCCTGTCCAATTGAGCAATACATCAAAACCCTGTCTTAAAAAAAAATAATAATGATAACTATAAAGAGCTGGCCTGTAATTACAATCAAAGGCCCTGGATTCAATCCCAGGTTCAAAAAGAAAAAGAAGGAAGGGAAGGAGAGAGGGAGGAGTGGAAGCAGCTTCTTCGTTGTACAAAGAGCTTCTAGGAGAGAGTAATCCCTATAAGCCCTGCAGGCCAGAAGGCATGCGCCAGGGATGGCATCCTTAGAAGACTTGGCTTAAACCCACCTATCACTACAGCAGTTCTTACTGTGCAGGCTGAAATCCACGAGTCACAATGGCTTGAAGGAGATGGAGACCGCAGCAGTCATTAGGATTGTCCCTGTAGTCTTGTTCCCAGCTCTTTGGGGCACATAGTCTGACTGTACTACTCTGAAGTTAGACGGAGCCCTGTGACTCGCAGTTCATGCAGTGCGGCAGATGGCCTCCCACTGGGAGCTCCAGGGGGATGCACGCCGCACTCCCTCTGCCTGTGCTGCTAATAGAAGGAGCAGGGTCTCCCCGTCACGCCTGGAGCTGCAAGGAAAGGAGAATGAATGACACTCGGGGACAGAGGCCCAGAAGAAGCAGGACCACTGCACCACTTGGGGAAGAAAGGAGAGAGGAGCTCATTCTCTCCTCTTAACTCAGGGAAGAGCTACAAATGTGGAAGTGGTATTATACGCCCTACTCCCATTTTTATAAGATAGAGGTAATGAGAATATGAATCCGTGTGGTGATGAGAGGTTGAGGGCCCCTTTTCCTTTGGTGGGAGGAGCTCTTCTCCTTCCGCAGTATTTCTGCTGGGCTTCCCGAGCCAGGTCCATTTGGCTCACTGTGCAGTACGCCAAGTTTGGCCCAGGAGTTTGTTCATGAGGCACCCAAGTTTGTAGAGATGGGAAAGTGTGGGGAGATTGATAGGTAAAATCCGGGGCAGGCTGAGGCAGGGAGAAACATGATCAGAAGTAAGGGAAGGTGGGCTGCGCATGCCTAAGCAGGCTGCAGGGCTCGGCAAGGGACACGTGTGCAGAACACGCTGCGTGCTGCACCTGGAGCTTCGGCCCCCTGACATCAAGAGACCGCCTATTAAACACATAGGCCTGAGGGAAAGATCTGCGGCTTCTACACGTGGGAGCTGCTTCAGCACCCAGAAAACAGCTTGGGCAACTGTGCTGTTGTTGCCTAAGGACAGAGGCATTATCTGCAGCAAACCCAATGGGCATGTCTTGCTTAGCTAGGCGACCTCTAACCGTGATATAGACAAGCCAGGACCCGCCAGTGCAGCAGGAGCTTCCTCGGGCTTTCCCTCAGTTTCAGTACGAGATTATGAGGCAGTAGCCCCAGGATCACCTTTAGCAGGATCTGAATCAGTGGTC
>PVKA01021995.1:0-22453 GCA_004027165.1 Ctenomys sociabilis
TTTTTTTTTTTTTTTTTGTCTTTTTGAGACAGGGTCTCACTATGCAGTTCAGGCTGGCCTTAAACTCACTTTGTAGCTCAGGCTGGTCTCGAACTCACAACAATCCTCCTGCCTCAGCCTCCCGAGTGCTGGGATTACAGGCATGCGCCACCATGTCCGGCTAAATGGAGGTTTTAATATCATGGATTCACATTTGCACCTGTTTCATAGACTCCATTTCTATCATATATTGTGTATTTTTTTTCTTTCCATATTTTTCTAAGCTTATCTATTGTTTTATCTATGTCTTCTCTACTAGATTTGCTTTTAAGCATCATTTCTTTTTGTAAGTGAGAGATTATTTTCTCTGCAGCCATTTTTACTTTTGCTGCTATCATTTCAGAAAATCCCAGTGTATGCCTTTCAATTTCATCTATCTCATTTTGTTCCAGCTTTGTCCTGCATGTGCTCAGGTCTTGGGTTGCATTTTCACTCTATCTCTTACTATTTTCTATTTTCTAACTTTTATTCTGTTTTCTATGTTGATGTTTGCTGATTTCTTATGATAGGCTTATCACTAGTACAGAGGCTTCCCTAGGAGATGTCTGTTACATCTCTAGGTGTAAGTGGTTCTTTATAGCTATCCCAAGAACCTACCTTCCCAGTTTGTAAAGAATGCAATGTTACTGTTTGGCTCAGCATCCAATCTTTTGTCAGTGGGGTTTGGTATGGATTATGAATGTATACAATCACAGCATTATCATACAGGGGAGAAAAAGTGATTATAATATGCATGACATCTTGACTAATGTACAGTTAGTAAAAACAATAGTTTCGAGTACCACTTAATTACTGGCAAGCTATGGCAACCATTAACCTGCTACCTCTGCCCACAGGACCAAATTCTAAAGTTGGATAACAAAATCAAACATATACCATATACTTGTTTGCAGTGATTTTTCCCTTTAGTTGGAGGGGTTTTACACTTTTGTTGAAGGTGGGAAGGGGGGTTGAGATGGGAAAAGGACAGGATAAAGTGATGAATAAGATCAAAGATAGTATTCAAGGCTGGAGGTCAAAGGATGGTTACCTGAATTTTGGGAAACTGGAGGACACAAGTGTGAAAGAATAAAAGAGAGCACAAAGAAGTCATAGAAAGGAAAGAGACAATGGTTACTCACTGAAAGTTTAAATTAAAAAAATAGTTGAGGAAGGAGAGAGAGAATCAATGGAAGAAAACAAAAAAAGATATACATAAGAAACCTAAACATTGAATAAAAGAAGGAAGAAGAAAAAAGGAGAATGGAGAAGAAAAGTAGACCTAAGAAAGACAGGAAAGAAAAAAAAATTCCCAAAACACAAATAACCACAAAATATAGGACAAAAAAAATGCAACTTCCAATAAGACAGGAGAGGAATAGCCAATCAGTCCAATAAGGGAGAATAAAAATAAATAGTAAAATAATTCTGGTGCTTATAGTTCTGTGGAAATGTTCATTTCAGATCCCATATATGTCCTATGTACGCCAGCCAAGTTTGCCATGGGAATTATGCTGGTATGAAGCTGATCTTGGCCTCTGGATGTGGGGGCTGGGACTGGTCTTCTGCTGGTAGAGTTCTCTAAAGCCCACCTGTTGGCTACTCAGACACTTCCCACATGGCTAGTCTTGCTGGTTATCTCACACCCTGGGGACCAATTGGGCTACCTGCCAAAGGCCCTTCTGGCCTGTTGTAACGTTGTCTTTCTCCCTCTCACTTACTTTGATGGACAAAATTCCAGGCTAATGAAGAGTAAAGTAACTATGCCAGGTATCCTTGTTTTATTCTTGATTTTAAAAGAAAGACTTACTGTTTCACCGTTCATAGACATTTTCTGAAATCTTTGTAAGCATTTCTTACCTTAACAGAGGCAGAAGCAAAGAAACAACAGCAGAAAGGTATAGAGGAACTCAGACCAGAATTAATGCCTGAAATAAAAAAGAAAATTTTTAATACATAGCATCTTAAATAATGAATCAAATCCAGAAACATATGGGGGAAACCCAATGCCCACCTGGAACAAGTGCAGAGAACACTATTCCAGCTGAAATGTATGAATTAACAGCATCAGAAGCAAAGAAACAACAGCAGAAAGATAAAGAGGAACTCAGAGCAGAAATAATTTCTGAAATAAAGAAAGAAATCTTTGAAATCATAGCATCTGAAGTAAAGAATCAAATACAGACATATATGGAAGAAATCCAATTTGGAATAAACTCTGCAACAAAAGAATTAATAGCTACCTCTAAAGAAGACATTTATTAAAAAAAAAAGAAGACATTAGAAATATGATGGATTCCTTGAATGAGAAATACAGTAAAGAAATAGATCACATGAAGCAGAGTCAAAGATACATAGAAGCACATACAATCTCAATCATAAGTCTACAAAACTGTTTGAGTGAAAGTGAAGACAGAGTTTCAGATCTTGAAGACACTGGTGCAGTTAGTGAAAAAGTGACAAAGAATCTCTTAAAAACAACTAGGATTCAGGAAAAAATAATCCATCATTTGCAAGATGATGCCAAGATGAGCAATGTTAGACTAATAGGCATCAGTGGGAAAGAAGGAGTTAATACAAACGACATAAAAAGAATATGGGCAGAAGTAACAGCAGAAAACTGCCCAAATATGAGGAAACAATACCACATTCAGGTAATTGAGGCATACAGAATAGTAAATAACTTCAACCCAACTAAAAGCACACAGAGGCATGTAATAGCCAAGATCCCAGAAATTCAACCCAAGAATAATCTACTGAAAGCCGCTATAGAAAAGATGCAGATCACATTTAAGGAAAACCCATCAGAATTACAACCGACTTCTCTTCACAAACCATGAATACAAGGAGAGCATGGAACAGAGTACTTCAAGTCCTCTATGAAAACAAATTCTAGCCCAGACTACTACACCCTGCAAAAGTCTCTTTCAAGTTGAATGGAGAAGTGAAATACTTCTATGACAAAGAAAACTGAAGAATTTCATAATGACAAAGCCATCCCTACACAGGCTACTGAAAGGTGTTCTAGTACAATGACCAGAACTCCACAAATGAAAAGAGAAGGAACCCACTAAATAGGACAAACAATTAAACACAGGACAAAAAATAATAAACAACAGCAGGTAAATAACTTGACAATCATAAATTGGCACATTTCTATTATAACAATCAATGTAAATCAATTCATCAAGTAAGAGAAATAAACTGAAACAGTGAATTAGAAAACAAAACCCAACAATATACTGTGTACAAGAAACACACTTAACTCAAAAGGACATTCATAGGCTCAAAGTCAAAAGATGGAAAACAATACTACATGCCCCAGCACCTCAGAAAAAAGCAGGAGTACCAATTCTGTTCTCAGACAGTCTCAACTTCAAACCAAGAATGATCAAATGACACAAAGAAGGCCACTCTATATTGATTAGGGGAAAAATTAAGGAGCAAGAGGTAACATCTATGCACCAAACACAGGAACACTCAACTATATAAGACAAATCCTAATGGACATGAAAAATCTAATATCCAAGAGCACAATCTTAATAGACCTTAACACTATCTTATCTCAAAATGATAGGTCAACCACACAAAAAAAATTAGCAAAGAAGTAGCAGAACTGAACCAGAGCTTAGAACAAATGGACATGGTGGGCACATACAGACTGTTCCACTCAATCACACCTGAATACATATTTTTTCAGCTTCCCATGGGTCATTTTTTAAATAGATCACATACCAGTCCATAGGTCATGCTTAAGTATATACAGAAAACAGAAATTATCCCATGTATATTATCCAACCACAGTGCAATCAAATTGGAAATAAATGACAAAACATACCAGAAAAACCAGCTAAATACATGGAAATTAAACAACACTCAGCGATCAATGGGTCATAGATGAAATTAAACAAGAAATTCAACAATATTTACAATTCAATGAAAATTCAACCACAACTTATCAGAATTTATAGGATGGATGAAAGAAGTTCTCAGAGGGAAAATAATGGGCTATGAACTCACATATTAGGAAAACAGAATGGGAACAAATAAACACCCTAATTCTGCACCTCTGACATCTAGAAAAGGAAGAACAAACAAAACCCAGAGCCCAAAGATGGGAAGAAATCATAAAGATTAGAGCAGAAATTAATTTAATTGAGAAGTACAAGAAAATTCAAAGAATCCACGAACCAAAAAGCTGCTTCTTTAAAAGACTAAATAAAGGTGATAAACCCCTAGCTAACCTCATCTAAAAGAGGAAAGAAAAAATTCAAATAGAAACAATAAGGAATGAAAAGGGTGAAATCACCAGAGACTCAGTGGAAATTCAGAAGACTATCAATAGCTACTTCGAGAATCTTTATGATCACAGAATAGAAGATACAGAAGAAATGGACAGATTCCTGGAAAGGTACAAATTACCAAAACTGAATCAAGAAAATAGAACAACTCTCAATAACCCAACAATAGCCAATGAAATAAGAAACATAGTAAAAGCCTGTGACAAAGAAAATTCCAGGTCCTGATGGATTCACAGCTGAATTCTACAAGAAATTTATAGAAGATGCAATGCCTATACTCCTCAAACTCTTCAATGAAATTGAAAAGGAAACAATACTCCCAAAATCATTTTTGGAGGCAAGTATTATACTGATTCCAAAACCAGGGAAAGACACATCTAAGAAAGAAAACTACAGGCAAATTTCCCTCACGAACATAGAGACAAAAATCCTCTATAAAAATCCTAGCAAATAGAAAACAGTGAATCATCAAGAAGATCATACACACTGACCAGGAAGGATTAATCCCAGGGATGAAAGAACGGTCCAATATTAAAAAATATAGAAATGTAATACACTATATTAATAGACTGAAATCTAATAGGCTGAAATCACAAGATCATCTCAACTGGTGCAGAAAAGGCATTTGATAAAGTCCAACAATCATTCATGTTCAAAGTCCTACAGAAAATTGGAATAGAAGGCCTCTACCTCAATTTAGGAAAAGCTGTCTATGACAACCCAATGACTAATATAATTCTAAATTGGGAAAAACTGAACTGTTTTACTCTTAGATCTGGTATAAGACAAGGATGTCCTCTATCACCCCTCCTATTCAATATAGTTTTGGAATCATTAGCAACAGCCGTTAGAAAAGAGGGAGAAATAAAAGGAATAAGAATAGGTAAAGAAGTAGTTAAATTATTACTATTTGAAAGTAAAAACGTATAACAACAGCTAAAAAGAATTTAGACAGATAGTTAGGGTAAATGGAAACATGATATTTTACTTGGATGACCCAAAAAACTCTTACCAAGAAGCTACTAGAATTGATAAACAAATTCAGTAGCATAGCAAGTACAAAGTCAATATTCAAAAGTCAATAGCATTCCTCTACACATATAACAAGCACACTGAGAGGGAAACTATAGAAACAATACCTTTTAAAATAGCACCACAGAAAATGAAATACCTTGGATTTCACTTAATCAAATAAATCAAAATCTTTTCACACAAAATTAAAGTTCCCTAAGAAAAGAGATCATAGAAGATTTCAGAAAATGGAAAATATTCCATGCTCCTGGATAGGAAGAACCAACATCGTGAAGATGGCGATACTCCCAAAATTGTTGTACATATTTAATGCAATCCCTATCAAACTGCCACCAACATACCTCCCAGACCTAGAGTTTATTTGGAACCAGAAAAGACCTAGAATAGCAAAAGCAATCTTGGTCAATAAACACAAGGCAGGAGGCATCACAATTCCTGACTTGAAATATACTGCAAAACTACTGTGATAAAATCAACATGGTATTGGCAACAAAATAGACCTGAGGATCAAGGAAATAGATTAAAAGATGCAGAGGTCTCCTCAAACACACTTAGCCACCTGATCTTCAACAAAGGGGCCAAACAACTTACTGGAAGAAAGATAGCCTCTTTAACAAATGGTGCTAGAAAACCTGGCTTTCTACATGCCAAACACTAAAACTTGACCCAGGTCTATCACCATGTACTAAGCTAAAGTGAAAATGGATTAAAGATCTAAACATTAAGACAGAAACACTCAGTCTCCTGGAAGAGAAAGTAGGACAAACTCTTGAAGACATAGGGGTAGGCAGAGAGTTCATGAACAAACATGTATTCACATGGGAAACACTTGAAAGAATTAACAACTGGAACCAACTCTTATTGAAAAGTTTTTGCATATTAAAAGAAATGATCAAACTGAAAAGACAACCCACATATTTCGAAAAAAAATCTTAACTAATAAGCACTCAGACAAAGGTCTGCTGTCTAGAATTTATAAAGAACTAAGATACATTAGGGCCTTCAAATTTAAAGATTCAATTCAGAAATGGGCATCTGAGATGAATACACACTTCTCAGAGGATGAAACTAAAGAAGCGAATAAATATATGAAAAAATGCTTCACATTTCTAACCATCTGTGAAATGCAAGTTAAAACAACACTGACATACCATCTCACTCCAGAAAGAATGGCTATCATAAAGAAATCAACCCACAACAAATGTAGGAGAGGATGTGGAGAAAAGGGAACACTTCTTCACTGCTGGTGGGAATGTAGACTAGTACAACCATTGTGGAGGTCAGTGTGGAGACTCCTCACAAAAGTAGGACAGGAAATCCCATTCAAGCCGGCTATCCCCCTACTGGGAATTTTCCCTGAGGAACTGAAAACATCATATCATAGTGACAGAAGTGTACCTATGTTTATAGCAGCACAATTTGTGATAGCCAAACCTTGGAAACAACCAAGATGCCCATCACATGAGGAAAGGTTGAAAAAGATGTTTTTATACAATGGAGAGTATTACTCAGCTATAAAGAATGATAAACTTGAAGCATTTATATTGAAGTGGATGCCACTTGAACATATACTCATAAGTGAAATAAACCAGACACACATTTGCAAATATTGTGTAGTCTCCCTAGTATAAGAAATCCAAAAAAGAAATACAAATAGAAATATATAACAACTAAAAAGAATTTAGTTAGATAGTTAGGGTAATCTGAACTGCACATATGGCAAGGTAATAATCAGCTTCTCTTTTGGATGGTTAACAACCTAAGTTTGCAGATCAAAAACTGGAGAAATGGAAGGGCTGCAAGGTCAGCCATCATTTTGGCCCTAGACTTTCAAGTTCAGTGAAGACTCAGGACATAGGAAAACCTGTACTGTAACATCATGTAACTCAGTTGTGCCCCAAATTTTCTGATCAAGGAGATTATGGAGCCACAGAGGAATGAGATCGATGATGTATAGTGTGCCTAAGGAGAGTCACATGGAGAGAAAACATTCTCTCAGGCTTTCACAAACTGGTCAAGCAATGGCTGTGACTCATCCCCACAGCTGACACTGACAAAGGATCTATTGAGTGAGGTACGGGAATACAGGATAAACCCTGAAGGGACTTGACTGACCTATAAGATACAAAAGTTACATTCTTTTGTTATATACGTATTGCTTTTTCTTGATCTTAATGATCCAGCAGAAAGGTATAAAAATTAGGCATATAAAATAAAGCCATAATAATAAGCTGAGTTGTAAATGGCTTTAGTCTACAACTTTGGATAACCCACTACTACTGTGGGCTGCTGGACTGTGTTGGATTATTTCCCTGAATTCTAATACCTATAATATTTGAATGACAATAGAATATCCATCTCTGACAGGACTAAACAAAAAAAGGGGGATACAAAGGAAGTACCATTCTGTGTTTGTATAAACAGTACAGTTAGAATAAATATGCAATATTTTCATGGAATTCTATGAGAAGAAAGATTTGCACTAATAGTGTTTGGACAGGATATCCTGTCTGCTTCTTGTACTATGGGTAACCACTAGGAAGATGACAATGTAAAAATATTAATTATTAAAACTGTACTATAGCTCAGCTTTTAATAAAAGGATACATTCTCTTAATTCATTGAATAGAGGCATCTTCTCTAATAGTGTTTGTAAATAGAATATCATATATGCACCTTGTACAACAAAAAAAATTATGAAAAAGGTATGCAATGTATTAATTATTGAATCTGTTCTACTAATTTTATTTGAAACTGTGTCATTGCTATTTGTTCTTCAATAAAATTATGGAAAAATATAAAGTTCTAATATTCAATGAGACTATGCTATATTCAGTGGTCTCTTTCCAGTATGAATTTTCTGCTATTCAACAAGATTTGCCATCTAGTTAATTTTTTTCAATTATTCCTTAAAAAGCACAGAGTGTCTCTTTAGCATGACTTTTCCATTAAATGAGACATGTAAGTAAATATTCACCCACATTCAATAAATTCATAAGATTTCCCTCATCTAAGAAATTTTCTGCTATCGGACAGGGTACAAAAGGATTACTACATTGACTTACAGAGGGCTATTATCACAAGGAGTAAGCTCTAGTAGAGGATTTCCAAATTAATAAAATTGATGATTCTTTTCTACACAGCTTCCCTCATAATTTGTTCTAAATTATTCTTTGAAATAAAAATTTCAAAAAGGTATTGCCTTAAGAGAAATAAATTCTGTGAGAAAAGGAAGGATTTTTCTATTTTTTTTTAATAATCACTTTTTTCCTCATCAGTGTTTATTGCAGATGGATGCAACTTGCTTCTCAAGTCTTGCTGTCTCTTTATCTGCTCATTATCTTCTCAGGTTTATTCTAGCAAGACTGCACTTCCTTCTCCACCATCCAGTCTGTCTTCTTCAGTGGAAAATCACATCCAGTGTGGGCTCCTTAAAGCCTACTACTGGGGAAAATGACATAGAACTAATCTTATTACTGTAACTAAGTCACATTCAAGAATTGAGGCTGAGCCCTCTGGGGCCCCAGGGCCACCTGAAGGATGAGAACAGTGTACTTTCCAGAGATACACAAGGAAGTTGCCCTATTGGGCAATTGTACTTGGAGAAATCTACCATAGAGGTACTCCTTTTCCAGTGTTTCCCATCCCAAAACAGTACTTTATAGAGTTTCTTATGTGGGACACATCTGCAATCCCAGCCTGCAGGAGAATGAGGCAGGAGGATCCTAAGTTCAAAGTCAGCCTGGACTACATATGGAGATCTCCTAATTTTGTGTCATGTGTACCCAAGAGGCTGTACCAACCCTTGGACAAAGACCAAAATGTCCTTATTTATTTTTTATGTACTCGGTTGTTATAGGGTCTCACTACACAGCTCAGACTCATGATCCTCCTTCTTTCAGCCTCCCCAGTACTGGGATTATAGGTGTGCACCTCTACTCCCGAACTCTTGCCTTCTCAGACTGCCCTGGGGGTGGGGCACTACATGTGGTACTAGGGATCAAACTGCTGTCCTTGTGCTTGCCTAAGGTTGGCTAAGCAGATGCTTTAGTCTGCTGAGCTATCTTGCCATCTCTTCTTTATCTTACTTGCGTCATACTATCTACTTTTTCCACGTCCTTAGATTTAGTTTATAGCTATTTTTTTTAGCAGTTTTGCATATATTTTATATATGATATTAGACTATATTTTTTTCTTTGTCAAAAATGCTTCTTTCAAACATTTGGTATCAAAATGAACTGAGAAGTATTCCCTCTTCTTGATTCCCTGGAAACATTTGTATAATATTGGAAAGATATTAAAAATTTTGTAAATCTTGACTATAAAACTAATTGAGGCTGACATTTTGGTGAGACTTTTAATTCCTTAATGGCTATAAAAGTATTCAAACCTATTTTATCTTGTTATTTTTCTTTAGTGTTTTAGTTTGAGTTTAGAGGTCCCCCCAAAGCCTCAGGTGGTCATAAATCAGGCTCTTTTGGAGGGGGCTGAATCTAGATTGTGTGATGAAGGGATTAAGGGATTAAGGGTGGGTGATTACTAAATCAACACACTAATTGGTCTGACACCATTTTAAACCTGCATACAATAAAAGGAGCAGGAAGAGGCTGGTCCACTTGTTTCTTTGCTATATTCCTCACATGATAAGCTGTTCTCCTCTGACAAGCTGCCCTGCCTTGGAGTAAATTATTATGCACTGAAACCTCTTCACACTGTGAGCCAAATAAACCTTTCCTCCTTTACATTTGAGTGTTGGGTGTTGTGTTTCAGCAATGAGAAAAGTAAGACTATAAGTTATCTTATTGTAGAATTTGTTTTGGCTACATTTTAATATATGTTGACATAAAGTTTTACATAATATTAGTTTGTCCCCCTGAACTTTCAACCTGAATATTATTTATCTTTGGTTTTCCTTTTCTGTTATTGACTTATTTCATCTGAAGTTTATGGATTTTATTGGGGTGTTCTGAAATTCAGTTTAGCTTCTCAATATTTGGCCAAAAATATGATATTAAATTGCTGAATCAACTCAGACATTTGGAGGTGCAAGTATCCAAATTCTCATTTCAGTAAAATTTATGCACCATTGATTGGTATGTCATCAGTAGTTATTTAATTGTATAGGTCAGTGGCTGAAAGAGCAGTCATAATGATACAGCATATATTCATAAAACTTTTCACTGTTCTTTCACTTTTTGAATAACAAACATACTGAATCTCAGATCAATCGAAGTGCAAATGTGCCCCTTTCCAATAAACAAAACTATTTGTGTGATTGAATTAGCTGCCTACTGATATTTGGAAGCCTGTGAAGATTAATTTCAGACTTCAATTTTATTTCTTAAAATTTTTGTTTTTATTTTTATTATTGTTTGAGGTACCAGGGATTGAACTCAAGACCCTGTGCTTGCCAGGCAAGCACTTATTCTACTGAGCTATCTCCCAAATTTTTTTTTTTATTTTTGAAGAGAATACAAAATAGTTATTAAAACAGAGAAATTACAAGTGATACAGAATTTCACTTAACAAAATAATATAAATTTCACAGCATTTGTCATAATGCATAATGTTGTCTTCCAACCAGACATTCATATTGCCAGATATATGCATGCAGAATTGGAGGAATAAAAAATGTACAAAAAGTTAAGAGAAAAAGTGCAAACAATTGAAAAAATGAAACAAAACAAATTGTTATCTGTTCCATTCCATAGATCAGCAGAAATGTACAGTATAGTTGTCCAAACCATCCTGCATACATACATAGATAAATCTCTTTCCCCACTCCCTCTCCTGTTCTCCTCAACTCTATAACTCTTTCCTTTTGAACAAGTTCTTTCCCTTTTCCCAGTATCTACTGTACCCTTCAGATTCCATTTTCTCTTTCTGGTTGCCACACTAAGGAAACAATATGATGTTTGCACATGCAGGTCTTATTCATTTCACTTAAGAGTATGGTCTCTGGTTGCATCCATCACTGACAAAAGATTCAAATGTTCCTGTTTTATAGCTCCATTTTATATAAAATACCATAACTTCTCTATCCATTTCTCAGTTGATGGGCATGTGGGCTGTTTCCAGGACTTAGCCATGACAAATTGCATATGTATAGGTGTGTATATACATTGCTGTAGTATAAGGATTTCAGTTATTCTGGAAAAATACCCAGGAGCGGAATAGCTAGCTTGAATGAGACCTCCAGTCCTAGCTTTCTAAGCCGTCTTTACACTGATTTCCCTAGTGGTTGTGCCACCAGACTTCAATCGTAATCAGCAAACAAATTTGTCTTCCTAAAACTTCTTGCTTTTGCTTCACATACACAGTCTTTTGTTTGTTTTTCACATTATCATTTATTGATACATTTATAAGTTATAAAATTCTCAAACTCCACGGCAACTATGTTCCCCCTGGATGCAAGGAGAATGAAGGGTTCCAGGTTTAGTGGCAAGAACAAGGTTTGCATTCAGGCACAGGTGTTCTACAGGAACACAAAGGGCAAAGCCAAAGGACAGTGGGCTGACAAGAGAGGGAAGTAGGTTACTGGGGGCAGAATTCACTTATTCCAGTCTGCACAGAAAGAGAGACTGTAACAGAAAACAGGAAGAAGGAGCCACATGAGCAGAGGCATGGGTCAGAAGACAGACTTACATTTACGTAGGTATTTAGATTTGAACCCAGGACTTTTACACTCAGCCATGTCACCAGTGCATTTTTTATTTTGAGACAGGGTTTTAGACTAGGGAGATGGCTCAAAGGCATAAGCACCTGCCTGGCAATTGCAAGGTCCTGAGTTTGATCCCTGGTTCCCCCCCAACTTCTCCCCAAAAAAGAAAGGAAGAGAAGATCTCACTAAACACTAAGTTGCCCCAGCTGGGCTTGAACTTTGTTCTCCTGTCAGAATGGTAAGATCAGGTCCAAGCCCCTGGGCCTGGCTTTTATTATTTTATATCATTAAAAGGGACAGGGTTATGTCTTTCACTTAAGTACATCTCATGCTTTCTCTCTCTTAGAATCAATTAATCATTTTTGTTCTGTTTTTTTTTTTTTTCTGGTGGAACCAGGGATTGAACTCAGACCCTTGTGCTTGCCAGGGAAACACTTATTCTACGGAGCCATCTCTCTGGCCCTGCAATTAATCATTTTTGAAGCTTGCTTTTAACTGTGTACTAAAGGGTCAAGGGTCAAAATCAAAGATCTGAAGGCCTCTGAAATTTGTCTTTGTTGCTGGTTACTTATGGAGCTAACCCTCACCCCACAGACATTGTTGTGAATTATTATATCATGGTATAGAGAAAAAATTACTTCCAGAAAGAGAATGCCCAGTTCATTAGCATTTAATGTAAATAGACGTACATTTGGTACAGTCCTTTTTTTTCAGGAATATGGAGTCAGATTTGACTTGTGAGTTATGGTCCAGGTTTGTCCAAATAGCATTAAGAATAAATGAAAGATTAGACTAAGTATTAACTCTTTCCAGGCTATGTGTTCCAAGCTCTTCTGGGATAGTAAGAGACAGGAAGAACTATCAAAGTAGCAGCGGGCTCTGCAGAGGGCTAGCAAGGTCTATTCCCTGACACCACCTCACCAGGAAAGAAGTTGTGCCGCCTTCCTACCCTAGGCCTCCTCCTGTGCAGCCGTGGCCACCAGAGAAGCCTGTTTGGGGGGGCTGTGGGATGCCCTAGGGCTGTGGCTGCATCAGCTATGCCTCATTGCACTGCTTTATTGAAAATCCTGGGACCATCCATAAACTCTGTCCCCAGGCTGCTTAGTATTTCTTCCATTTACGTGCAGCTTTCATAAAGAGGCCAGAAGTGGACACAAAAACATTTGTGGGTGAGACAGGGAGAGTTCAAGTGCTGTGAAAACTTGCCACCCCAATACATCTGGCTGGATCTTTGACTTCTAATTATAATTGAGATTTGTACTTTCCCTGTTTCTGTCAGTCACCATTAGAGCTGCTTTATTTGTCTTCCTGACCAAGATGCTTAAAACCTTCCAAGTATGTGTATGTGATACTTCCCTACAGTTTATAAGGTGTCTGACTGAATAGAAGTGTAGCTTTTACAAGGACACATTTTACCACAAATTACTTTTGTTTTAATCCTAACACAACAGATTGTCTTTTAGAAGATGCCTACCTTTCCATTTTCTGAATATCACTTCTTGTTTTTCCGAGCTCCTCTGAAAGCCTCATTTAGTGTCTGGTGGAGGTAGTTTTTCTGGATCTGTGAGAGCTGTGTGGGAGCAAAGGTGGCTAAGCCCAGGAGGTGATTCCCTGGAGACCACAGGCTTCCCTTTGTCCCAAGTCTTAACAGCCTAATTAACATGCAGAAAACACCTTCTTACCTCAGATTGGGCTACAAACACTAGTTCAGCTGCCTGGAAGAACGGCCAGAGAAGCTGGGCCTTGCTTTTGACAAATCTTGACATCATCTTTCAATTTGCAGAGTGGGCTTCTGTCTTATCTTACTCTTTGACATCCTCCTCCTTCAAGAGCTTCAGTTCAAGAAAAAAAAAAAATTGCTTTTGTCTTCTTTTCCTCAAGAAGGGTTGGGATAAAAGCCTGAAGGCTTTGTATGTGAAAGAGTTAAAACAATGTGCATGGCAGAATCTCAAATCTCACTGCTGTTTCCTGCCAAATTGAGAGGAAAGGGGGAGAAAAAAACAATAAAAAGGAAGGGAAAGGGGGAACCTATTGCTGAAAATCAATCAGTTTTGCACAATAATCCCCTTAATCCTCTTCCCTAAAGGTGGAGATGGCCTCCTGTCAGGAGACTCTGTGAAGTCTACCGCAAGACCTGGCGCCTCTCTCCTGGTTGATAGACCACAGTTAAGTCTTATTTATCTGGATTTCAGGCTCATCCTATGGAAATGATCCCTGAGTACAATTATAGGAATAGTTAGTAATTTTATCCCTTTACTCATTAATATTAATTAGTGCTTGGAGGGGAAAGAAGACAGGGAACAGCTTCTCATATCCCAGCTAATTAACTCTGCCTAGCTTGTATGAGAGTGAGAAAGCACTTTATTAAAAACCATAAGGTAAGCGCTCAAGGGACGTTTATTTTCTGCTTGGCTAGACTACCATAACGTTGGGCTCTTGGATAGCATCCTAGGATAGCCAGAGAAGATCAAATGCCCGTTACTGGGAAGGCAAAGGCACGGTTGCCCAAACGCACTTGGTTGGTGACACCGTAGATTTTGTGTTATTCTGAAATGTGAAGATTGGTTCTAAGCCACATATTGAGGACCTGACAGTACTACAAATGACAAGGCAAAGGGAGGTAACATAAGTATTTGTGACTTTGTTTTAATATCGTACATGGATATTGTCTGTTTATACTGAAGTGATGAGTGCCTAAAATAAATTTGGCTTCCAATTATTATTATAAACACATAATTTGGGAAGGTAAAGATTCAATTAAACATATTCCTCATCCTCTATGAACAAAACACTGTAAAATTAGAAATATGTGAAACACTGGTAATTAGAAACTATATGTTATACTAATTTACTATAATTTTCATTGATTTATTTTTATTTTTAAAACTTTTGCAGAGCAAATACCATGTAAAAGGAGATGTATGAAACTCTAAAACTTAGAAATAAATACAAAATTTAAGAACAGGCGTTATAATCATTTCCCTCCGTGTTTATGTTTTGTGTTAGTCCATGTCCTTTGAGCAGCAAATGCCAAAGCAGGATTAGATATTTGAGGAACTCGTAGGCTGATAAAATAGGGAGAAAATGAAAGGAGGGATAGGAACAGCAAGGAAGAGCGGGAACTCTGTCATCCAGCAATGGAAGCTGGCTCGGGATGAAGGACGGAAGGAAGCAGGCAAGGTAACAGCATTCCTGACCTCATTCAGCAACCAAGAAGGTTCATGACGATTTCCAGAGTCCTTGACTCACAGTTGGTGATCAGAGGAGTCTTGTGTCTCCCTAAAAAGCAGATCTACCCTAGACTCCCTGCTGTACACATTTGCTGGTGGGGAATAGCACATGGAAACATTGCTCTGGCTCAGTGAACTTCAGCTCCAATAGCTGGGCTCTCACTAACTTACACTGTGCAGTGCGTTGCTTTGGGCTCGCCATACTGCCATCATTTCTTATTGAAACTTCACTTTAATTCGTCTTCCCATCTGATGGAAGTAAAAATAGTCTTATTTATGCCCAAATCATAAAATAAAATGTTGATTTCTTTTCCTGTTTTGTATAATTAGATTTTGGAAGCTTTACTATAAAAATTCCTGAAATATTTAAGTCTTTAGTCCAAAATCTAAGCATATTTATAGTTTGTGTATTTGGTGCCTGATGCCAACCTAAAGGCTCTGGCATATGTTTGCAAAACAAAAGCAAATTTATAAAATGTCTCACAGTAAAATAACTTACAAAATGTAGACTATAGACGAAAGTTAAAAGATATCTTAGGCATTATCCTTATTTCTTGTAAACATCCAGATAGAACTCGATTGTTTCACTTGATATCAAAGTTATTATGTTGCTGGGGAGATGGCTCAGTAGAATAAGCTCTTCCCCGGTAAGTGCAACGGCCTGAGTTCAATCCCTGGTTCCAAAAAAAAAAAAAAAGTTGTTATCTTTCTATTGTTAAAATCAGGCTTACTGTGAATCCAAAGCAGCTTCAAGCTTTATTTGTGTCTGTACCTCACAATCCCAATCTCACTTGAAGTCACTGATTTTTCCTAATCTTTACCAATATGGTCCATGGCTTCTTCTTGTTTCTTTTTGCTTGCAAAAATTTTCTAGTTCCAAATGGCCATACCAGCTTAAGTATTTGTTCTGTGTTACAAGTGCTTCTGAAATAGAAATTTTGAGGGCCATTTCATAGGGTGAAAAACCATGGTCTCCTAGGTCAAAAAGACCGAATGCAGCCTCACCTGTGCCATTTCTTCAAAATGACCAACCTTTCTGAACAAGCTTTCTCCATCGTAGGGCAGAGATAACAATCCCTCCCTTCCGGGTAGCTGTGAAAAAGAGAGGAAGTGAAGCATAAAGGTTGCCCCTAGGGCTTTCCATCCATGCTGCGTATAACTCAGTGTTTTGCCTTTCCCTTATTTGCTATGATGGAGAACTGTAGTCCCTAAGCGTGGCCAGAAGGATCACACCACTGCTTCCTCTTAGGCTCTCTTCTCTACAGTTGCTGGTTCTCAAATATTGTTGACAGCCAAGGTTAGGATTAAAAAAAAAATCAGTAAGTAGGATTTTAGTGTAACCATTTTCAAAACTCAAGAGTAATGCAAAGTTATTCATGGTGAATGAATATCAAACTGTTAAACAGAGGATCAGCAGTGGTGCTCTATGTAGCCACACGGAGGCCTGTGACAGCGGCGATACTGATCTTGTCTTTAATTTTATGTTTCGTTTATTATGGTCTCACTATGCAGTTCAGGCTGGCCTTAAGCTCACTTTGTAGCTCAGGCTGGTCTCGAACTCACAACAATCCTCCTGCCTCAGCCTCCTGAGTGCTGGGATTACAGGCACACGCCACCATGCCCGGCTTTCATTTGCATTTTCAAAAAATTGTACTAAAACATTGCTTATCCTCACTATTGAGCCTCGTAAACTTCTCTCCCAAGATGATTCTTGGTTTCACTTCACTGTATTTGTGACTGCGAAGAGGCACTAGATTTAAAGAGCATTCCTTTTGTTCCTTTAATGTTCTGTCTTGCTTCCTTTAATTTTCTGCCTACTGGCAGAAGGCCACTGCTGTCATTTGTGGGCCACAAAGCTGCCATATATCAGAAACTGTATTGATAATATTTAAAATTAATTTGCATTAAAATGAATTTAATTTTGGCTTTATAAGTCAATATTTTTCTCTCCCATAAATCCTTTAGGGGAAAACTGAAGAGTACTGCAATACATTAAAATGGAAAAAAAAATTTAAATAGAATTTCAAGTAATGTAATCCCTCAGAGAATTTGTAAATAATGTCCTTAGTTTTCATTCCAATGCATTTTGTAAGTGAAGCAGTACTCATCTTGATTTTGAGATTATTACATGATGGTATTTCAGAAGATATACTGCAAACTCCCACCATTGGTTAGCTTTGTGTTACTATAACAAAATACCTGAGACAATTAACTCAATAAGAGAGGTTTATTTTGCCTCACAGTTTCAGAGGTATCAGGCCTACAGTGGTATGCAGGAGCTTATGGCAAGAGACACCTGTTTCCCTCATGGCAAGAGAGACAGAGACAGAGACAGAGACATAGAGACAGAAATAGTGACAGAGACACAGAGATACAGAGACTGAGAAAGACAGAGAGGCAGAGATAAAGAGACAGAGACAGAGAGAGACCAGGATCCCAAGGTCTGCTTCAACCGCAGGCCTCCAGAGCCCTATCTTTATTCAGCTAGCCCCATCTCCTAACTGCTTTACCTTCTCCAAGCAGTGTCACAGACTGGAGACCAAACCTCCAAGGCCTGGCCTTCAAGAGATAGTCAAGATTTGAGCTATAGCAGGATCCTTTGTCCCTTCATAGTTGTGGACGTGGAACAGGTTCCACCCCTCACCTCACACTAATCAGAAGGGAGCGCAAGATGGTAAGAGGCACTCAGGATGTGCGATTAGAAGCTTCTCATTCTTCCCTCCTTTGTACTTATCACCTGCACAAGCTTCAACTTTTCCACGTCTTCATTAACCACATCCTTTCAATAGGAAGGACAAGAGATGTTTGCTCAAGGTTGTTGGAAGGAAAACAAAAACAATAAGGGATGTTTTGTAAACTTCCAAGGGGCTTCACAAATTAAACAAACCATCTCTGATCAGAGCTCACTCACTGGGCTAATGCAGGTCTGGTACAAGTTAAGCTTGGTTTTTTCTGCTAGAAGCCCAGAGCCCATTTGGCAGTTCAGCAACAATTGTAGTATGTTATATTAAACCATATGAAACATACCGAAGTCCTGATAGATCTTTGTGCAAAAGTCCTTTCCTATAAAATACAAAATGATCATAAAATGTACCTCCCCACAAGGTTTACCAAGGGAGATACCACTTCAAATAAACTCTAGCTACTTACACAAGATTTTCATTGATGTGGAAGTGTTAAAATAATAAAGAAGGTGGAAAGGTCCCATAAAGAAGATAATTGTTTCTTTAGGAAATGTAATAGTAGCTGCAATTTTTTGAAGCACAGGGGCTGATACACCTTTAGCTAGTGAGATTTATCCCCTTAAATTTAAAAGTGTCCTGACTTTTGAGACTGGAGTAGGTGCCTATCATATCCCAATAGAAAATCAGATACATGAAATTATCTTTTAAGATTTTCATATGTCACACACACAGACATAATTTTAAAGAGCAATTATTAAAAATAAAACTCAATCCACAGAATATCAGCATTAGTTGCTTTTGTAGACTTTACCTGGTTAGTAAGGTATATAAGAGCCTGGTCTTTAAGCTCATGCCTTGTGACAAGGGCAAATATAAATGCCCCATCAAAGGTTGTGTCTTGTCAAAATTTGAAGTCGGAAGTAGACCAATTATTTTTTGACAAGGTCCTAGATTGGTATTTATTTGATCTTTAGAAAATCTCCAAAGCTACCAGAAAACTTTCAAGGGAAAAAAAAAAATCACTGCCATAAAGGAGAAACTATCCAGCAACTTTTATTCAATTCCTTGCAGTGAAAGATTTATTTGGTGTTAGGTAGTGGTCATAGTTCATAAAGTATTTGCCAAGAGTCAGCTAACATAGGGTGGTAGTATTAAGATTTTTTTTTTTGGTTGGTATGTGGTAGCAGGGATTAAACAGAGGACCTTCACATTGAACTATATCCTAGACTTTTCACTTTTTTAGTCTGTCTGTCTCTCTGTCCATCTATCTATCTATCATCTATCCATTTATTTTTGAGCAGGGTCTCACTAAATTCCTAAATTGCTCAGATGGGGCTTGAACTTTTAATCCTTCTGTCTCAGCCTCCAGCATGCTGGAATTATAGGTGATTGGCATCTAGCCCACCAAACAAAGCATAGCTATTTGTAAAAGATAGTGGCTGTGAGGCAACATGGTTTTTTTTTTTTTTTTTTTTTTTAGTTCTTAGAGTTTTATTTAGGGAACAATGACAAGAAAACTATCTGTACAAGTGTATTTTTTTTCAAACACTTTTGATCCAGTGGTGGCTAAATCCTCTGATACAGAATTGAATGTTTGGAGATCATATGATGGCAAACAGGCACATGAAAACTTACTGGGAGACACTTAAACAAAAACTGTAATGCGACGTGACTACACAGCAATTAAGATGTCTAAAATCTTAAGAAGACTAACAACACTGAATGTTGGAAAGAATGAGAAGAATCAAAATTTCATACCTTACTTTCACCACAGCAATCACTGAAGAACAGTAGCCATGACCCTCCTCTATCCCATGGCCATGGACCTCAACAGAGGCCACAGAGTGACAGAATGTGAGCAAACCAAGGCACAGCCACTGTCATGGACTCCTCATCAAACACACCAAGTTCATGTGGGACATGATCCGGGAGGTGTGTGGCTTTGTCCCCTATGAGCTGCGCACCATGGAACCATGCACCATGGAGCTGCTCAGAGTCTCCAAGGACAAACACACCCTCAATTTCATCAAGAAAAGGGTGGAGATACATGTCTGTGCCAAGAAGAAACATGAGGAACTGAGTGACCTGCTGGCCACCATGAAGAAGGCAGCTGCCAAGGACTGAGCCCCTCTGGAAGAAAGGTTTGTAGAAAAACAAATTCATACCTTTTCAATCAGAAATATAAACCTCTCTGAAAAAGATAGGACAACTTCTTGGAAAACTAAATACCCACTAAATGCTATGACCTCTCTTAGGTGTTCCTTCATCCAAGAGAAATAAAACATGTGTCTAAAGAATTTGCAGGGGCTGGGCAGATGACTCAGTAAAATAAGCACTTGCTTTGCAAGCACAAGGACCTGAGTTCAATCCTCGGTTCTGGAAAAAAAAAAAAGAATTTGCAGAAAAATGTTCATTACTATTTTCTTTATAGGAGCTCCAAACTGGAAACAGCCCCATATTCTATTTAAGAATAGAAGTAAGTGAAAGAGCAAATACTTGTGAGGCAACATGTTTAAAAGAAACTTGAGCATTGTTTAGAATCCATAAAAACTGAGTAATGGATATAATTGATTTAAATGATTTTAATTATATTGTTGCTTGAAATACAATAAACATTGTGATATACTCACTAGAGTCATCATTGGTGCCAGATGACCTGGGTAATGGAAACCCAGGGACCAGGTGATTCCCCTTATCTCCTGGACCAGCAGCCACCTGTCCTGTACAGCAGAACCTGCTAGAGCCCTTCTGCAAATGTGTGGACCCACCACCCAGCTGTCAGCACCCTGTCATTGGATCAGCTCCCATGTACATTTGCCCTATGATGAGAAAGACCCACCAGGCAAAGACACACCAGCCCAACTGTATGTCCATCTAATTTCTTTTGGCCCTTTCTCTCCTAACATGCAGTGATGGGAACTAGGAGGGTCTCAGGCATGCTTTTTCTCAGATTACTCTCACCTTAGTTTTTTTTTTTTTTTTTTTTTTTAGTGGTTGTTCTGTGATAAAGCCTCTCCATACATATTCCATTATGGAATTAATTTCAAATCCTGGCAGATGGCAGATGGAATCTTGTTAAAACTCAATCTTTATGACAAACATGAAACTAAATATAAATGCTCTATGAATTTGGATCTAAACTAAAATAAAAGTGTAAAATATTCACATTAACCACACCAATGTAATATAGTAATTAATACTGGTTTAGGAAAAGTATATCATTTAAGTTGGACTTAATAAAAGAAAGGGACAGCTTAAGATTTAGTTTTATGTTTAATCCATTCCTATATTTTGACTGGAAGGAAATTAGTGTTACAGAATGCCTTTTTTTTACTAAGCTTGATGGGCCAAGTGATGCTAATAATTTCAAGGCTTTCCCAGTTCAGTATAAACAGACCTCATATTTAACTAAAATTTCACAGGCAGGCAATCTTTGAAGAGATGTCAAGTCCTAATTTGTAAAGCTGACTGGTTCATCAAAAAAAAAGTCAGACTTATGATGTGATTCAGTCTGCAAAAAATGAATTTTGAATCTAAGCATCAGGAAAGCTGAGCAAATCTTCATTATGATCCTATTAGTTGCTACTAATGACTTTTTGGGTATCAGTGCAGAGCACAAGAATCTGGACATTATGCCCTGGGCCTGCTTGAGGTGGAATGGAAACCGAGGGTTGGCTGGTGCAGTGTTCTAAGCCCCCACCCCAATCATCGTAAGGGCTTGCATCTCCTTCCCATGTTCCTTATTTAAGGCATGGTGAGATTTTGATTTCAACAGTGAGTGAGTTCTGCATTATTTGGCCTCCTTTCTCTTCACTCCCTCTCTCGCTCATTCATCAGATACATCATGAGTGCACACCATGTACCAGACCTGTGTTCAGGAAATTGCAATGTCAGGGAACAAAACCAGGTCTTCATGGTGCTTATGTTCTAGCAGGGAGTGCCAGAAGACAAGAGCTTCTGGGGCAGTCACAAGGTGCAATGAAAGTTCAAATTCAAAACCTATTACAATAAAAGATGTATTACCAATTCATCTCAAAATACTCCCCCTTGTTTGGAACACATCTCATAGTTCTTGCCACTTTCTGACACACTTCTGGAAGTCTTTCATGAGTGCCTTTACAGAGCTTGCTAACAGACCCAGCGAGTGCTGCTGCCTAGTGCTGTCCAACGGAAAGCCAGTTTCTAGAAATATCACTATGTGTCCTCATCCACCTCATTCATTGGTTCTGGTGTGTACAACATCTGGATCTTCCTAAAGCCAAAATGATCATGAAAATGAAATGTTTGAAACTGATCCAAGACCTTGAGGCAGTCGCAACGATGTCACAAAAGACTTTCATAGAAGAGGATTTCTAGAATGTGTTAGAAAGTGGCAACGTCCACTAATAACTATCTGAAGTGTGAGGGGAGTATTTTGAGGGAGTATTAATGATAATGTGTCTTTTACTGTAATAATTTTTAAAAATTTAAAGTCATTGTATTTTCAATCATATATCACAAATTATGAATTTGTACTATGTTTAAGAT
>PVKA01021995.1:22553-37900 GCA_004027165.1 Ctenomys sociabilis
TTTTTTTTTTTTTTTTTTTTTTTTTTTTTTTTTTTTTTTTTTTGTATTTTAGGGAAAGGTCTACAGAATGTTCATGGTCTCACTACTAGATCAGACTCATAGTGATCCACCTGTTTACAGCCTCCCAAGAGCTGGGATTACAGGCGTGTACCACCACGCCCAGTCTCAACTGCTGTCTCAGCATACCCTGGGACCTGCATGGCAGGCCCAGGGATTGAACCCCTGGCCCCTGTACCTTCTTGCAGGTGATCTAATCTGCTGAGCTATTCAACCAGCCCTGGGCCAGGGATTTAGCTCTGTGGTACAGCACCTGCTTTGCAAGTGTCAGGTCCTGAGTTTGATTCCTGATACTTCTGCCCCAAAAAATAAATTACACTACCATGATATGTGCATATCCATGTTTATAATAGCACAACTCACAATATTAAAATCTTAGAAACAGCCCGGATGTCCATAGATAGATGAACATAAAAAGAAAAGGCAATGTGTACATATAGTGAAGCACTACCATGCTATAAATAATGATAAACTTCAGTCATTTGTAGGAAAATGAATGTACCTTAAACCATAATATTAATGAAATAAATCAGACATGAAGCAAAAATATTCCATTGTTTTTTCTTATATGAGAACCCTAAATTATAAATAATATGAAAAGAAGAATAAAAAGCATATAGACAAAATAGGGAGCTATATTCTCTGGAAAGAAGAGGAAATGGAAATGGAGAGAGGAAGGAGGCAAAGAAGGGCAAGAGGTAGTAAGAAATTAGGATGTGTTATGTATATGTACCACTCTGCATGTACTAATAAGATACATCATAAAAAATAAAACAAAGGTCAGAGTAGGTCTTGTTGGAAAGACGAAAAAATAAGCAGCAGTGGGGAGGGTTGAGTGTAGAAGCCAAGTGGCAAGTGAGAAGAAGAGTGGCTAGGGCAGAGCACACCCCTAAGTGCTCAAGAAGCAGCCAGGAAGCTAGCATGCCACACAGAGTGAGTCGCAGGAGAGCAGCTGGGGAGCAAGAGGAAGAGTTTTGCTATCTCTGGTCTCCTTCTAGGATTCCAAGGAGCAGAGAGGAGAAGAGTGTGGAGATAGAGCTTGACAGTCTTAAGCAGAGGATGCACAAGTCCCTGGACCAAGTTGAGGCCAAGAGTACCATTACACTCCCATCTCCTCTCTTCTCCCGGGAAGCTGTGGCACAAACATTCATCTCCATCACATGCTGCTGGTGGATGAGAAAGAGAAGCTCTGGACCCAGAGGACATGGCATGAGCCCTCCTGGGATTTACACACCTCTTGGGAACTTCCCATGCCTAGCCTGCCAGTCCGCTCTTTCTCTCTTCTCAGCATCTCTCTTCTCAATTCTTACTTTTTTCTTTTTATTATTGCGAAATACATATACATGAAATTGTCTGCGTTAATCATTTCAGTACAGTGGCATTAATCACATTTACAGTGTGGTACAGCATTCCACTAACCATTTCTGGAATCCCTCCATCATCTCAAATTGGAACTTGGCTCCCTCTAGATTGCTCTCTTTCTGCCTCTCACCCTGGCCCTTGGCAACCACCGTTCTTCTTTATGTCTCCATAAGGTGACAACTATAGGTGTTTCACACAAGCAGAATCATACAGCACTTATTCTTTCATGACTGGCTTGTTTTGCTTAGCAGAACATATTCAAAGCTCATTCATTTCATAGGACATGTCAGAGTATCTTTCTTTTACAAGGCTGAATAATATTACGTCTCTTTATCCATTCATACCAGAATGGAACTGTCATGGTTTGTGTCTAGTTGTCTCCCCAAAGGCTCAGGCAGTCACGGGCAGACTTTTAGAGTTCGTGATTAACTCATGACCCTTCTGGATTATGGGTGTGAGTGTTGCTGGGATTATGGGTGTGAGTTCTACTCCCAGCCTTGGACAGATAGCCTGAACATAGCCATTGTTGCTGCTATTCCACCATTTTGTTCTCTTGCTCTTTGCTGCTGTCATGAAAGGTTGCCTTCTCCATTGTGCCACTTTGCCTTGGAGCCAGCTGAATATGCACTGAAACCTCCAGTAACTGTGAGCTAAATAAACCTTTCCCTCCTTCATTTTGGTTGTTGCATATTCATCCCAGGAACAAGAGAAGAGTAGCTGAGACAGGATCCAAGGTTTGCATCTACCTTTTCACTACTATGAATAATGCTCCTAGTAGTATGTCCACGACTCTCTTGATTCTTTGTGTTTATACTCAAAAGTGGAGTTAATGAACCATACAGCAATTCTACATTGAATTATTTTGAGAAACCACCAAACTATTTTCCACAAGGGTTGCTCTATTGCACTTCGTAACCGGTAATGTGTAAGACTTTCAATTTCTCCCCATCCTTTTTTATTTATTTAGGTATTTACATGTTCATGTGAGCCACCTTAATGGCTGGGAAGTGCTCTCTCATGGTAGTGTTGCCTTTCCTTTCTCAAATGACAAATGGTACTAACCATCTCTACACGTGTTCTTTGGCCACCTCTAATTACATTGGTGAAATACCTTTCACCTGGGATCATTCTTTGGAGAATTTTTTTGTCCATTTTAAATAAGGTTTATTCGTGGTTGTTGAGTTTATATCAATTAACTGTTACATGCTTTCCTCTTAACAAAGATTATAATGCTCATTTTAGAAACTTTTCTCTTTTTTTGGTGGAACCAGGGATTGAACTCAGGCCCTTGTGCTTGCCAGGGAAGCACTTATTCCACTGAGCCATCTCCCCAGCCCATAATGCTCATTTTAGAAAATGAAGAACATTGAGCTAAATAAGAATGTCACATATTACAAATGAAGAGCATATATTTTCAATTTACATTAAATATTTATAATACTTCTTTAAACCTCTTTGTATATGAGAAAAATCTAATATTAATTTTTAAAGACTAAAGTCCAAGGGAACTTAAAGCAGACATTCCTAAATAAGTCTTGAATAGAAGTGAAACCCTAAAACAGATTGCAACTTAGTCATGACACACTACTCTCTAAAGCAATGGGATATGATTAAAGCCATACTTAAAAGAAAATATTTGATTTTGTATATTCTTATCCTTAAAGAAGAAAGAATACTTGGTTAAGTATTCAATAAAATAATAGAGAAAAAAACAAATGAAAGATCTTTGAAGAAGAAAATAGAATTGGACATTGTCTTTGTTAATTGTATGTGCCAACTTGTGCATAGGCTTATAACCTGAATGGCATAAAAAGGGAAAGGGAGGCCTGCAGCTGCTGCTGCTGCTTTGCTCTGCCTGTACTGCTGTAGACCACTTCTCCTCTGCCATGCACCGTCACCACGCAGCCTTGTCTTAGAAATAGCAACTGATGGACTGAAATCTCTACAAACTGTGAGCTAAAACTTTCCTTTTGAACTTGTCTGTGCTGGGTATTTTTTTTTTTTTTCCAGCAACAAGAAAGTAACTAGGCCATATAAAGGACTATAATATAAGTATTAAACTTTTTGAATTTAGCTAGATTTTTTCAGAGCTCACTGGAGGACCCTTGTTTTAAAGATCTAATTTAATTCAGTTGCATTTATTTCAGTTGAAAGTATTTTTCATGCCTTTGTATGGTCTTTTTCTTTACTTTCCTTGTTTGTTGTTTACTTGTTTACCTTGCTGTATTTTATATTTCCACTGATTTGGAAAATATATAGTCCATTTAACCTTTAGAGAACACCTTTTAAGAAAAATATTTAAACTTTCAATTTTCTCTCAGTACTAACAACAAATCCTCAACACCTCATATTAGATGAAGAATACTTGCTTCAAGTTTTCCTTTTGTTTTTTAACTGCCAGATTGTGTTAGAATTATTTTAGATTTCAAAACTAGGGTGTTGAAATGAGTTTTATTCTCTGAAATTTCTCTTTCAAAACCATTTTGACATTTTAATCATGTGTCATAGCCATGTAAGCAGTGATTATTCCCTGGGAAACTTTATTATTTTTTCATTGTCATCACCACTATCTACCTCTTTTCTGCTCTCTTGGGATACTTTTTAATATGACATGGATAATTTCCTGTTTGATTACTTGCATATCTCTGAATATGTTTATCTTCCTGTTGCCATAGAGATAAATATTATCTGGGTTTAGAACTCCTAGGACACATCCTTTTCCCCAAAGCTCTGAGGACCTTCTTTCCCACTCTTGTGACATGAAGACATTACTGAGAAGCCTAGGGACAAATCTCTTAGTCAACATGGTTTGTCGGTCTGTGTCCTTTGAGGGTTTTCCTTTATTTTTGAAACTGAAATCTCATTGAGTTAAATTTGTGTCATCATTATCTAGTGCAAACAAAAACCAACCAAACAAAATCTTCACATGAAAACCCTTTAGGCTGAAGTTCCAAGAATAATTTCTATTATTCCTTCAGTTATATTGTCAAAATTCTTTTCTGATTGCTCTGTTTCTTTACTCTCCATTTCGTTACTCTATAACATACTCTATCTCAACTTCTTCTTCATGGACAGTGTAGTTCTATCAGAATCGTTGCCAACATACTCAAGCAGACAGAGAGGTTGGGAAGAAGCAGAAAGAAAGATGAGTTACCATAGCTGCCTCAAAAGTTACTATCACCCCTGGGACTGGTGTGGCTTTAATCTCCCAAAATTTAGATTGCACTCAGGGGCTCCCTGAGTGTCTGAGGTCTCAACACCTACATCATTGTTACTTTTGAGGTATCTGTAGACTCCTCAGGTCCATTTCTCTCTCTTTCTGTCTGTCTCTCTGTCTCTGTCTGTCTCTCTCTGACTCTCTCTCTCTCCCTCTTTATCTGTCTGTCTCTTTCTCTTTGTCTCCCTCTCTGTCTGTCTCTCTGTCTCCCCCCCACTCCACTCTCTCTTTTTGGTTTTATTATTATTAATTACTATTATTATTACTATTATTATTTTGTACTGCAGAGTAAAATCAAGGCTTTCACACTGGCCTATATCTCTAGTCCTTTTTAGAAAAAAAATATTTTGAGACAAGCTTTTTCTGACTGGCAAAATTACCCAGCTAAGCTTGAACCTGCAATCTTTCTGCCTCAGCCTTGTAGAGTATGGGGGTTACAAGCATGTGTCACCTAAATCTCTCTCTTTCTAGCTAAGATTAAGCTGCTGATTTGCTTCCTGTGAACCGACTTTTTCTTTCTTCCCCAGAGCTATACCCCATCAAGGAACCTAATCTCAGCCTTTCATCCTGACCTGCCCCTGGGGTTTCTGGGACTTCTGCATGCCTGCCCCTTCTCTGGGCATATCCTACATCAATTCTTTAGTCAGGAAACTCATAATTGCACTCTGAGGGCAACTTCCATAGTATTGTAAGTAGCTTCAAGAAGCATTAAATGGTAGCCCTGTTCCTAGCCCTTACTGAGAAATATCCCAGCAACAAAGAGAGTAGGCTCCAGAGTGAGTGTCCATTTTCTTTAGCTGAGAATCACAGTGTTGTCCCTGGGATAATCCCTGAAGCAAGAGCCTTCTTCAAGTCCAGGAAGTCTTGATGCTTGTGCATGCTATTCTTTTCGACATTTATGAGGCACACTGTGCACAGTACAACAGTAAAATGTAGATTTTTCATTCATATGGCAATAGAAGAGTTGGCTCCAAGAACCATCCTAAAATCATGTTTTGATCCTTACTTCTCACTTTTCACCTCAGCCACTGTTTTCTATTGGGTATTTTACACAGTTGCACCCCTATTCACTGACAAGTGCCTTTCTTTTGCTCACCTACTTAGCTTTCTGCCACTGAGAGATTAATACTCTGGGTATCTTGAGTCCTTTCCCTGTTTTTCCTACATTTTTGTCTATTGGTTTCCAACCTTTCCCCCAAAAGATGGACACTCAGCCGTGGATCCCTAGGTTCCAAGACAGATTCTAGGTGCTTTCTCAGGGCTCCAAGTTTTTCAGTAGGGCTATAGCCTGCAGCTGTGTCTTGCCTCCTTGGCTTGCAAAGAGGGAGTCTGATTCATATTCACAGAAAGCCGTGCTGAAATAATAGATGTCAGCAGGAGACAAACCCCAGGGCCTCCACCACCTGCTCACAGTCTTCTCTCCCCTGACCTCCCGTTATTTAAGAGCACCATGCCTCCCTTCTGTGCTTAGCATATTCCCCTCTTTCCATCCTTGGCTTTTTCCGTCTTCTATCCAGGGAGTCGGTTTGGAACTGAAATTCTGAAATCAGATAATTAACTACTTTGCAATAATGGAGTATTTTTTTGCCAATTTTCTGCAGTAACTCAGGAACTCATACTTTTATGCCAGTGGTACACAATGCTAAGTTCTGAGTCTACAGTTGTTCATTCAAAATGTTGCTAAAAAAAGAACCTCGTTATCAACAAATGAAATGCATCCAATGTGCCCGTCAGTTGCCATGGAGTAATCCCAGTTCTTTAAAAGCTGAATCCTCTTGGGAAAAGAAAATGATGGTAAGAATTTCTCTGCCCAAGAGACTTCATTTAGCTGCCTCTGTATATTTTTTCCAAGACTTCCCACTAACAGGCGTGGTAGTTTTTCTTCATACCACTCTGAGTAGCCCAACGTAGTCTAATTAAGGCAATGGATCATTCACTCTGCTCTTCAGAAATCCTTTGGTGTTTTAATGAACAGGGGCAGCAATTTCAAAATGAGTTCTTATGCATTGCATCCTAATTGTCTGTGAGTACCACATAATGATATTGAGGCACAGGCATTCCTTTCTTTTCCTCTTCAAAGAAAACACAAACATCAACTGAACCATAGCATGATTTGGGAAGTAAACATTCATGCAGATTGAAAAGAAAAATTCTCAGGTTGTAATATGCACAATTCTTATCTGAATTTTCATAGTTTTCTACACTGACTATTCACTGGTTATAAGAAGAAAATATATGGAGAGAGGGCTTAACTGACACAAAAAGCTTGCAGCCATTTCCAATCCCTGAGTCTGCCTACTGAATGCAGCACCGTGGTTTTTTACTTGTGGATAGAAATGGTTAGAGGGATTTCAGGGCAAGCGGTCACATATCATAGTTCTGAACGTCAAAGCGTGGAGACACACTGGAGTGCTAAGAAGGGAGCTGAAATTGTGAGGTGCATATTATAAAGCACAACAGTGTGCGCTTCAGGAAAAGGTGTGATCAAGTATTGATATCAGAAATGCTCTTGAGGAAGCCTTTTCTTTGGATTCAGTTTTGAAATCCATGCTTTTTTAAAAAATCATTTACCTTTTAATGTAATTCACTCTGTGTATATGATTAAAAAGATGTCAAATCACTAAATGAAAGGTGCATGATGGAAAACAATTTTTTAAAAAACTCTTGACAAGTCTTCAACTTTTAGTCCCAAGGTAACTTTAGTTTTTGTGCCCCTTTTCAGAAATTTTCTATGCATCTGCAGTGCCTCTAGATCTCCATAGTTCTAGTGCATTATCTCTGTAGTTATCTATTAGCATGCACATATTAGTCAGCTGTATATCACGGGAATAGGCATCACTCTGGATGGCAGTGCTTCAGTCATAGATACGATGGATCCTAGGCATTTGGGAGTGCAGGCAGCCCAGGCAAGCCTCCTTCATGTGTGGAAGTGAGAGTGGAGATCAAGGCAATTCTCTCCCCTCTCAAGGCTCCATCATCTCATGGGTAGCAGGAGGGAGAGATCCATGGGTAGCAGGAGGGAGAGACCCAAGATCCTATGTAGTGCTCTTAGGTCTACTTTCTGTGATCATGTAACTGTCATTCTCAGGGACACCTTCAAATGACCCATGTAGTGTGAGGACCCAAAGCCTGTTCTCCAAGGACAGCTTCTACCATATCTCTCAGTCATTAGCCAGGACCCTATAGACAAATACACTGCAACCTTTTCTGAATCCTCTGGGTTCCTAGCACACTTACTGGGTAGCTGGAGCTCTTTGAACTGGCAAGAGAAATAGAGTAATGGGAACAAAGGTTGCTCAAAGCAGACAGGAGCTCAGACTGACATGTCACTTTCTTCTTCATCTCTTTGCACCTGTTCCTGTTTGCCTAATGCCTCATAGGCATGCTCCAGGGACCAGTACCACCACCAAAAATGGCTGTGTCTTGATTTTGTGTGGCAGAAATCAAAAGAGATTAATCAATACTGTTTTTGTGCCTACAGTTTGCTAGATAGGCATAAGGTAAAAATCTGAGACACCAAGGTAAGTCCTTAGATCTTGTGCTCAAAGAGATATAAATCCAAGTGGGGAAAGAGAAGCATTCACAGCTAAACTAGCAGGCAGTGAAAGCAAGAAGCAGAGGCTCTGCAGAGAAGGCTCTGTTCGTGGGAATGGAGGCCAGTTCTGGGTCAGCCAGGCTCCTGGGTGACACATGAGCCTGGTGAGTGCCTGTTCCATGAGCCTGGTGACAGGGTGTATGCAGGGTAGAACCCAGGAGGGAAACCTTATAGCAAATATTTTGCCATGTCTTCTATGTAATACTCCCTGTAATGAAATTAATTTTCATTGTTATAACTTTCCTATATACATAACAAAACATTAAATAAAAAAGGAAAATAACTAATGCATAAAGAATGCCAAAGGAAAATCTGTTCTTTCTATAAAGGTTTACATCTAATATGAAATAGAACATAGTTGAGTATGGTAGCCATGGCTGTAATGTCACCCCTCAGGGGCTGAGGCAGGAGGATCTCTAGATCTATCCAGCTTGAGCAGCTTGGTGACTTAGTGAGACCCTGACTCAAAATAAAAAAAAAGTGGAGGGATTTAAAGATGCAACTCACTGTGAAGGCCCTGGGCCGCATAGACTCTGTATGTCTACACGAATTGGAATTATCCTAGGTTTATGCGATCATAAATCATGCTTTCAATTATGTTTACTAAAGCATTCAAAAGCCACACTGTTGGTAAAAGCAGTTCTTCTGCGAGGGAATGGCTTCATAGGATCTGGGCAAGCCAGACACTGGCCTTTGGATGCAAAGCTAGGAGTGCCTGTAGGTGGCCTGTGAAGGTCAACTGTGTCCCCGCTGCCATGGCACTGAGCTGCAGGTGCAGGCAGGCAACTGTCCAGCCTGCCCTCAAAGGTTCCCTAGAGAAATATCAGCTCTAAACCACTGCTGTGTTCAGAGGAAACCGGCAACAGATTCTGTCAATTATATCTTGTATCAGGAACACCAGGTAAGAGTCCTTTTGATGCGTCTTATGTCAGGCCTTGCTTCGAAGCTGGAGGACTCAGCAGCACATGAGCAAGCAGGTCAAGGTACAGAAATTTGTACTGACGTGTTAGAAACATTCATTGTCCACTTGGGACAAAAAAGCATTAGGCTTCACACCATGCATAGAATGAGTTCTGAGGTTTAAAAACCTAAAAATAGGGTCAGCCAAAGAGCTTAGTGGATTAAAGTGCCTGCTTAGGTAGATTCAGGGGCCTGGAGTTCCGTTCCCTGGCCTTCTGTGCTGGCCCTACCCTAAGGGCACACTGAGAGGGCCATTGAGACTGGGCATGGTGGTATACACCTGTAATCCCAGCACTTGGGAGGCTATAAACAGGCAGATCACTATGAGTCTGATCTACACAGTGAGACCCTGCACATTCTGTACACCCTGTCCTAAATAAAAAAAAAAAAAAAAAAACCTAAAACTAAATTAGGTGTGGTGACACATGCTAGCAATCTGAGCATCAAGAGAGGCCAAAGCAGGAGGATCACAAGTTCAAGCCCTGGCTGAACAATTTTGAGCAATCCTGCCTCAAAATTATAGATGGCTGGCGGAGAAGATGGCTCAGTGGAATACGCGCTTCCCTGGCAAGCAGAAGGGCCTGAGTTCAATCCCCTGTTTCACAAAAAAAAAAAAAAAAAAAAAAAAAAAATTATATATGGCTGAGGATACAACTCAGGGCCGAGGCCTTGGGATCAATGTCAGTACCTGAGAAACAAAACAAGCCACCGCCATCACTACAACAAAAAACTCAAAATTCTTTTTTCTAAAATTGTAAGAATCTATAGACTTATTGTTAAACATTTTTAGACTCATAGGTTAGATAGTATCTTCTCTGGAAAATTAAATTCTTTAGAAAAATCTAACCATAATGAATAGATAATTTCCCAAAGAAGAAATGTTAATCCTCTAAAATGAGTAAAAAATGGTCACCTTCACCTGAAATTGGGAAATCAAAGACAATGTCATCTATCCATCACCAGTGTGGCAGTGGATACCACTGGTAATATTCACTGTTGTCAAGGAATATGGTGTGCATTACAATATTTTCAAAATGCATACCATGAATCTGGCAATTCAGCGTTCAGAGCTCTGTATCTGGGAATAAAGGAAGAGCGAGTTCACACAAAGATTTTCCCTGAAGCATTGTTTGTAACTGTGAATATATCAAATGTATCATGTACAATGTAAATGTGCTTGTGTGGATTATGGGACCTGTACAGTTGAAGAAAAAAAGTATATGACTTTCCATACATGACTTGAAAGAAAAACACCTCCATGATTCTCAATCTAAAAGTAAATTTGTAGCGATATGAGTAGATTATGCCATGAGAAAAATGTCTTGCATACATATACACATAAACTTAAAGAATTTGACCAACATAGATATACAGTACATGTTGACAGAGATTACCTCTATACTACAGACGAAAAGTAAAAGATACACTATGCAAATCAGTTACACAAAAGGAAATTAGAACAACATGGGAGGTCCATCTTATTCCAGAAGGAGTGGTTAACATCAAGAAATAAAAAAAATCAACAAAGGTTCGCAAGGCTGGAGGAAAAAGCAATCCTTCTGTATTGTGTTGGTGGGAATGTAAATTTATTACAATCACTGTAGAAATCAGTATGGATATTCCTTAAAAATTAAAAATAGAAATTCCATTTGGCCCAGTTCTACCTCTTACAGGTATCTTCCAGAAACAGTTAAAGACATAGTACTACAGTGGCCCATGCACACCCATGTTTTTATAAGGACAGTTCATCATATCTAAGTCTTGGAAGCAGCCTATGCACCTCAGCAGATGAATGGATGAAGAAAATGTGGCATTATACATAACTGAGTACTACTCTGCCATAAAGAATGAATAAAGTAGAGTCAGTTTTAGGAAAATGGATACAGCTTGAGTCTGTAAGGCTAAGAGAAATAATTCAGACACAAATATCCTATGGTTTCTCTTATATGAGGTATTTAAAATATAGAATATTGAAAAAGCAAAACAGAAGACAGATGTAGGAAGCAGGGAGTTGGGCATTGTGGAGATAGGAAGTGACCTGGGTATGGAGGAGACAAAGAGTGAGAGGAGAGGAAGGAAAAAGAAAAAAACATTAAGGCAGGAGGGGTACCTGTACCAGCCCCTCGTGATGAATGCATTGACTCTGCCTTGCAAACATGTATGAACAAAAGACTGAAAACAAATCTCTTCTGCTAAAATTTAAAGCTTAAGGCATGATGAAGATTTTCACTTTATATTCTCTCTATATATTTCTTTTTAAAATGTTATATAAAATATATGGATGTATTTCTTTGCCAACTTTTAACAAGCACTTAAGAATGGGCAAACACATTGTTCGTGTGGAAACTACACTGGCTCCAGGAAGCCACACCCTTGGCTTTCCTTGGTCCTCACTGGCTGTTGGTTCTCTGGATTGTACAAGGTCCTCCTTGTCTTGCTGAACTCTGAATATTGAAGGACCCCAGAACTCAGCCATGCCACTTATTCCTTCTCATTTAGCCATGGTTTTCAGAGTCAATTTCATGGCTTTATTGATATATCCTAACCTTTATCTCCAATCTCCAACTTTGCTCCACCTTGCTGAATCTTCTAAATGACTGCATGCACAATACCTCCTTTTGAGGTATTGTATTGAGACTATCAATACCTTAATTTGCCAAAACACTTGTGTAAGTTTTCTTTAAACCTGACTCTCCTTCTGTGTTCTCCATACCCCGAAACAGTATCTCCATAAGCCAAATTACTTAAGCCAAATACAAAGGGCTGCTCTTGGCCCTTCAGCCCAAATGTAACAGAACTCAGTCTCTTCAACTCTGGTCCAAACCACACCAATCTCACCTGGGCAATAGCTACTCATCCCCAAATGGTCTTTGCACTTCCACTCTTGCCTCCTCTGATGTTTGTTTTCCATTCAACAGCCAAGGGAAACTTCTCAAAATCAAGTTATGCATCTCTTCTAGTGCAAAACAGGACAATGACTTCACCTTCTAGTAGAAATGTCAAATGCCTTATCACAAATGGTCATATCAATAAATGTCTAGTCCCCCATTGGCCTCTTTCCACCACTGAGTCCTATTCATTACCTAGGACCCCAGCTTCCTTAGAAAACGTTCTTGTGAACACCAGGCAGAGTTCTGACTTTGAATGTCTGTTCTTCCCCCGGCTTGAAGTTCTTTCCCGCAAAGTTTGATATGCATCCTTTTTATCACTTCATTCAAGAATTTGCTCTAAAGTCATCACCTCAGAGTTAGCTCCTAACTAGGAAGTGATCGTCTGTCCATTGGTGTTGTATTGTACAGCTGACGGGTTTCCTCTGATGACTGACAATTCTTAGTGGAGTGTCAAAATTAAGAATAGGAGGACAGCAAAGCCATATGGGGACTCTGAGCTCCTTCTGTGTGGTGGTACTTGTGGACCTCGAGCTTCACTGTAAGTCATTTTTTGATGGAGTGTTGGTTGTTACCTTGGCTTGGTATTTTCATACTGTATTGTTGATCTGAGCACATTCCTCAGAGAGGCATCATACCTGAAAGCTAGGCTGGTGCTATTTCCAGAGCAGAAAAAGGCCAGAGCTTTGCAGGTGGTGTCTTATGAGTCAGTACTCTGCATCCTGCAATCACTTAATTTCCCCTGGTTTTGTTCAGACTTAGAGACTCCAAATTGGATTCCTAATCCAGGAGCCCACTTTGTTCTCTAGAGGAAAAATGTGCAGACATCTGGGAGAAGGTGTGGAGAAAGAGCAGTGAGGGGTAGCTGCCTGGTGGGTGGCATAGAGGATTTAGAGATGTACATACATTTCAAGCAACTCATGCGACTGTCCTTAATTTGGCCATCTTTTGGCCCCAAGAGCACAGTGCTGATAGCTCTCAAACCTCCTGAGGGTTCTGACTGTAAGTCAAGTTGGAAAAGTTACTGTTTAGCTGTTTGAGCATGTAGAAGTGTGTCAACTGGACAGAGTTGTCAGGATTAGCAGAGGAGGCCCTTGAGAGCACCAGGCTAGGCCAGGACTGCAGCACCAGTTCAGCTCCTAGACCCAGCAGCTCTCCCATTTCCAAACCATCTCCAGCTGCCCTTGTCTTTGCCTTCCTCCAGCACTATCTCGTGTCAACTTCATCTGTTTCCCAGCACTCATTTTCTGGAAATGTGTGGCAGCCTCTTCTTTTTTCTCAGAGTTCTTGAGGATCTCTGTGCTATCTGCAAATGTCTTTTTGATGTGATTTTACAGGGCTTGGGGAAGGAATAAAATAAAATGATTGTGTTCAATCCATTACTTAGCTCAGAATCTTGCTCAGTCTTCTGAAACACTGCATTTGCAGTCATTCTACTTCCTGTGTGTTCATCATTATGTGAAAGATAATTGTGTTCATTTCTTCTGGAAATGGACTTGGTTTAAAAATAGCATTAAAGAGAGATGAGCACTTACCTTAAAGTAAAGGAAACAAAAAGAGCAATTTAGCTTCCTTACTAGCAAAACAAAGTTGTCTATTTACTTAATTTTAGCCATCATATTCTTAGTAAAAGATTTAATGCATTTATAATTTTTCAGCATGAACTGTATGTATGGCCTAATGTTATTACTGTAGTTTTGTTTTCAGTTATTACCTTTCACTTATTTTGTTTTTCATATTCTATTACATCTTCTGTATATTTTATCTGTAGTTGCTTTACTTATGAAAATGATTTTGATACATCTGCTCCCTTTACTTTTTTTTTCTTTTTTTGTGGTCTGGGAATTGAACCTAGGCCTTCACAATGAGGTACATTCCCAAGTTTTTTTTTTAGTTTTTGTTTATTTAAATTTTCACAGAAAAGTATAAAAATGAAGTATACATCACGGGGCCATAATAATAAGTTGAGCTGTAAATGGTTGTGCTCGACAACTTCTTCGGATAACTCATTATTGTTGTGGAATGCTGGACTGTGTTAGATTGTGTTGTCGAGTTCAAGCACCTAAGTTAGTTGAATGACAATGGAGTGCCCATCTCTGACAGATGTCGACAAAGGAAGGGGTATAGAAAGGAAGAATCATTATGTGTGTGTATAGACAGTACAGTTGGGATAGATAACGCCATGCTTCTACACAATTCTATGAGAGGCAAGATTTGCACTAATGGTGGTTGGATAGGATATTATGTCAGCTTCTAGTACTATGGACAACCACTAAGAAAATAACAAGGTAGAAAGTATTAATTATTGAATCTTTGATGCAATTCAGGTATAAAAAGTAAGATACGCAAACAGCTACACTCTCTTTATTTACTGATAAGAGGCATATGGCATAATAATGTCTGTAAGTATAATATCATGTATGCACCTTCTATGATACCAAAACATTATGAAAACAGTTTGCAATGTATTAATGTATCAAATCCATCTTGTCAAGGTATCATAAAACTGTCTCATTAATATTTGTACTTCAGTAAAACAAAAAAAATAAATAAATTTTCATACCTTATTGCTTGTATTAATAGGCTAAGAAATTAAAATTTTCTCAATAGTGACTTATTGATAATGTTTATAGGCAGCACCAAAAAGTTCAGTTTTGCAAAGTAACATTCAATGACCTCTTTAAATACAATTTTAATCCTTATGATTTAAGGGCAATTATAGTCTAATGCAATAAGCCAAGTACACACAAAACCTGTGTATCCTGAAGTACAAAAGGGGTTTCTATACTCACATTGAACAGGTACTCATAGATTCATTAGTACAACAATACTCTATATGCTAACTTTCTAGCAGCCTTTAAAACAATGCCATTCCTGCTACAGAAAGCATTTATTTTTAGAATCTTTGATCCAGTAAAATGAGTTCCCTTAAAACTTAACAAATAGTACAAGCTAAAATCTTTAAATTAAAAAAAAATCATTAACAAGGAAGCACTGACAAAAATAATGTTGTCTTTAGAAAAGGTAGTAAAGCAAACTATCTTCTAAGAAAGACAAACATTCTTACAAAAACTTATAGTTTTTATACCATTTCCCCAAAAACACACACTATTTTAATAAAATATTAAACTATTATTATTATTTTTTTATATGTAGCTTTTGTTTTATTTTCTTTTTTTAACATGCAACAGTACATGTTACAGATTTTCAAAACATGGATAGCTATATATATATATATATATATATATATATATATATATATATATAT
>PVKA01021996.1:0-37804 GCA_004027165.1 Ctenomys sociabilis
GGGAGGGACAGGGAAAGGGACAGGGAGGGGGAAGGGACAGGAAAGATGGAAGGAAGGAAGAGAGAGAGGAAAAACAAAGGGAGAAAGGAAGCAGAGAGAAGAAAGAAATGAAAAGAAGGAAGAAAGGGAAAGAGAAAGAAAGGAAGAAGGAAGGAAGACAGAGAGAGGGAGAAAGCAGAGAGAAAGAAAAAAGGACAAAGAGAAAGAAGGAAAAGACAGGGTGAGAAAGGAAGCAGAGAGAAAAGAAAGGAACAGAAAGAGGGAAACAGAAATACAGGAATGCCAATTAAAACAAGAGCCAGATCTTTGAGAAGATGAAGAAATACTATGAGAAGCTAGAAGGAGAATAAGATATGAACCACCAATATCAAGAACCAGGGAGGGAAAGTCACTTCATATCCTACAGTTTAGCAAATAAGACAGTATTTGTAAGCTATAGATTCTCCCTAAACTGATGACTGCACACGACCTGCTCCCAGAGCAGCCGTGCCTGCCACAGGCTTGTCCTGGGCACAGTCACCCGACACTCACATCTAAAGGGAGAGACGTTTATTTTAGTTCTTGTCTTCAGTCCTTAGTTGGCCTGGTCTGAGGCAGGAAAGGCAGGAAAGGCAGGCAGAGTGTTGTAGGAGAAAACACAACCCCAAGCCGTAGATGGCAGAGGGGCTGAGCTCACATCCCCCAGAACCAGAGTGAACTTTGCAAGACCGCCAAGGCCCAGAATGGCAAGGGTTCACTGAGCACTGGCTCCTGAGAGGTGGGCTCCACAGAGCCTGCCTGAGGTGGACACAATGAGGGTCACACCGTGGTCAGCCAAGATCCAGGTCCGGCCGCTGAGCCAGCGTGGATCACGTGGGGAGGCCGGGGCACAGAGCAAGAATAGACCTTAGGACGGGAGGGGCCCAGGCAGTCTGGACACCGCCTGGGGGCTGATGTCTATCTGGGCCTCACCAGACTGGGCAGTACCAACCACGGCGTAGTCTCGAGTTGTTTATCCCCAGAGAGGCTGGACTGGTCATTCTGTCCTTATCCTAAGGCCTGGCCTTGACAGACGGGCCTTCAGCCACAGCTGTGGCGGGCTCTCCTCTTCTACCCTGACTCCACCTCCGCCCAGCCCTATGTTGCTGCCTGTAGCATTTCTACCTATCTGAGCTGTCTATCAGAGAGGAGCCCAGGTGCAGGAGAAGAGAAGGAAGGAGCCTGGGGAGAAGCACGCCCCAGCAGGGAGCCAGCTATGGCCGGTGGCCCCGCCTTCCCTAGCCCTCACCTCGGAGCACATCTAACTGTCAACCTGACCACAGGCCACTCGGTACCAACTGGCAGGCCGACTCCCAAACTTAGACCGAGTAGCCAAGGTCCTAGCTCACGCAGAAGTTCTGAGACAGAGCAAAGACCGCTCACTCTAGGCGGTGTAAGGCTTCCACCCGCCTGCTGTGTCGAGGCGGTCGAGCAGATCCAGGGGATCCCTAAGCAATTTTTCCAATGGCACCAGCTCAAAGTGCTGGTGAGTCGTGTGTGTGCACACAACCCCAGCTGTGTGTTTTCTAAAAGAGAAATGAGGACAGGGCAGTGCCCTGGGGGCTGTCAAAGCCACGTTGAAGGCCCAGTCGCCCCTGGAGATGCTGCTCTCCCCTGGCCATCATGGGGTCACTCCACAGCCTTCCATGATAGGGATGCTTGCCAATGATTTTAAACTAAGGAAAACTGACTCAGTGGACCAAAGGATCAGATCTGTAATTTGCAATGTAAATACAGATTTCAAAAAATATACATAAAAATATTGATTGTTCAAATGGGAGCTCTTCTGCATATTAATGGTATTTTGTAGGCTACAATGATTCTGTCCTTCACTGGTATCAAAACTCCATTTCAAACTAGGCATGGTGGCACATACCTGAATCCTAGCCCTTGGGTGGCTGAGGCAGGAGGATCGCTGTTCAAGGCCAGCCTGAAGTGTATAATGAAACCCTATCTCAAAAAGACAAAAAAAATTTTTTTAAATATATATACATATTCAAGTATTCCAAGCAAAAACAAAGGAGGGAATAACAAGGGAAGAAAGTGGGAAGGACAGAGGGGAGCACCAACTAGCTGCTGCTGGTGGGAGGGAGGCCAGGCTGGTCGGGCCCACCCTGGTCCTTGTCGCACAGTGTGGCCAGATCCACCTCCCCACGGCCCTCAGATCTGCTCCCCTAGGCGGGGTCCACACACAGGTGGGCGTCGCCGTGCAGGGCAAGGAGGGAGTCCAGTCCTTGTCCCACCCGAGGCTTACAACCCAGAGGAAAGCATTGTCACCAGCCAGGTGGCAGCGTCATCTCTGGGGCAGCTGCCATTGCTTATTTCCTGGGGGTGCTCCAAGGTGTCAGGAGGAGCAAGCCCTCACAGGAAGGGACCCCAGGAAAGCAGCTTGGCATGGAGTTCCGGAAGGGTGAACAAACAGCCTTCACGAGGCAGCTGGAAAGCACTGACAGGGCAGCGAGCTGCGCCGACCCTCCCCAGCCTGGGCCGACTCTCCCCACAGGCCAGGATCACATTTTATTAGCAATTTGGAAACTGGAAACTGGAAAGGAGGAAAGCCGGAAATGACAAATAAAGGAACAAGGAAATGATTTCTCTGCTTGGCCTCTACCTTAGGAAAATCAGCCAAAGCTGGTACAGTTGTTCAAGCCTAAAAATATTGACTGTACCCTCACAGAGGGTGGGGCTCACCAGATGCTGTGGAATGACACTATTAGCAGGCATTTAAGATGCTGCTTCTAAATAATAGAACCAGAGGGGAATGTTTATCATTCCCATTAAGTGGAAAGCGCAGAGACCGTACACACCACACAAGAGTGATGTACAATAAACACACAGTCTGTATCTGTGCTCCAGGACATGTCAAGAGCATTTGCGCTGCTCCGACTTTGGGTCTCATAATGATTTTTGATGTTTCTGTTTCTCCTCCATTTCCAGCCTTCTGAACCTGGCACGCATGATTGTGAGGATTAGAACAACGATAAAACTTCACTGAAAAGATCACTGGTCCCTGCTGTTCATGCAGCAGACAGAGCTGAGCGGCCAGGCTGGCCTCAGGTCCCTAGGGGACAGGTCAGGCCTAAAAGTGCTGGAAGAAAACCAGAGAAGTTGCTGTAGATGGGGAGGGCCCGCCCTGGCACCGCGCAGGCTCGCCCAGGCCTTCCTGAGCCCTCACCTACCTTCTTGGGGCTCAGGGCCTTGAAATACAGCCCCAGAACTGACTCACAAGGGTGAAGAGGAAGGGGAGGGGAAGAAAAGAGGAGGGAGACAGGGAGGAGGGCAAGGAAAGAGCTAACTGGGCCGAGTCACTTTCTGCCTGGGTTACTCTCTAAGTCACTCACTAAGGGAGGGCACTGCCACGACGAGGATGAGGGTGGCGGGGAGGGAGAGGGACCGGAAGGGGCAGAACCGCTCTGAGCCACTCACCAGGCCCCCGGAGCAAGTCCCGCTTGGAGGAGGCCTGTGGAAGCGCTGCCGGCCAGCCCCGGCGAGGTCCGCCTCCTTACCTCTCAGAACCCCTGGCTCCCCTGTGGCTGAAAGAAAAATGTACGTCTTTCCCTGTCTGAAAATGACTTCTATATTACTCCCTTCCCTAACTGGAAGCTGACATTTCGGAGTAACTCTGCTAAGATCCAATTCACTTGGACACATATTGAGTTTCTACTACAAGAACTGGGTTAAAGCTGAAACCAAATATGTTGACCACTGCGGGTTCCTTCTTCTTTTTAAAAAACCCTGTTGCAAGTTGAGCTATAACCTAGAATTAATGTATCTTGTCTTTGAGTTCTGTTACTTTTAATTCTTCCAATAAAAACAAAAAGACTCGAGCTGGTTAAACGGTTCAACTAGCTTCACTAGCATTCTCTTTTGCATAACCTCCAATCTTAATATCACACTAAAAAATGACAGGCACTGAGGAAACTAAAGGGGAAACTCGTTACTCGGGGTCCAGCCTGGCTCCGGGGCTCCTCCCCGGGAAGGGAGCAGCCTTCCAGAACACAGAGAATTGGCTATTTACCCTTCAGATGTAGTTGGCTTTATTGACTTGAGCACAGAAGCCAAAAATAAAAACTGGACGCAACCACCAAGCCTTTCAACTCTAGGGTCTGTGTTGTGCCAGTGTTAAGCACCCCGCTTCGGGTGCCAGGAGAGAGGAGAAAAACGGCAGTAAGGAGGAAAATGAAAACACATTTTAGAAAGAAAATATGTCTTCGCAAGCAATCTCTTTACTTAGTGGAAGCCACAGCTTTATGACTTTGCAGCAGACAGAGAAGTGCATTTTTTAATTCTCCCATTCCTTGGGGGCGCTAAAGCCACACCATAAAGCAGCGGGCTGCCGATCAGTCATAAAAAGCTTAACGGACGATGACACGCATGACAGCCGGGTGAAATATCGCCACCCTTCCAAGCAGAGACCGATTCTTAATTCTCCAAACTCCTCATCACAAAAGCAGCCTCAGAGTGGGGCACAGTTAGCATCACTGACCGGCCCCGCTCAGCAACTGAGCCTGCGCCCAGATCTGCATTCGTGAGCTGCCCTCGTCCGTCCGCCAGTTAATCAAAGCCCTGGAAGTCCAGGGGAACCTGTGTTTATGGAAATCTGGAGTTTCTGTAAAGTTTTCAATGAGGCTGAAGAGAGCCGTTCATCTCATTTTGAAGCTGATCCTGCCAAGTGGCTTTCCAACGCCAGGTCTTCTGGCTTGGTCAGCATTTAGGAATTCATTTATGAGCTGGGCTAGGAGGAGCCTCTGGAATTCGAATTTATGTCTGCAGCTCACTGGCTTGCTCCCGCTCTGTCTCCAAAAGAAGATTGTAATCAATTTGCCAAATGCAGACTTCAGGAAGTTTTCATATCCCGAGAAGCCCTGGCGTGGAGGGTTGTCCAGGACGGAAAGCGGGACCTCCACGTCACTCCTACTCACCAGCAGCTTACAAGATGGCGAGAGACATGTGGCTCGTCACCTCCTGTGGCCTCGCCATCCGTCCACCTCTGGGTGGGAGGGGTGAAGGTGCAGATCGCTGTTCATCTGATTCGTTTTAGAGATTTATCTGCCTGGCAATGCTCCAGGAAACGAGAGAGCACACTTGCTCGTGGGTGGGTGTGCGTGTGCGTGTGCACGTGCATGTGTGTGCACACGTGTGAGTGCGCGTGTGCGTGTGTCCACTCAGCCTCACAGACCTCCCTGCTGCAGTTTTCCTGGAGGCAGAGGGCGCGCCCTCCCTTTCAAGGTAACCGTAAATTCACTGCTTTTTAAAAGATTTCCTTTGAAGAAGCCATCAAATAAATTAGCAGGGCTGGAAATGTGCTGTAGCTTGTGTTGGCTTTGGGTTTTAGGGAGTTACTTAATAAACAAAAGCCAGTGAACTCAAATAGCAACAAAGTAATTTAAATGATTAATCAAGTGTTAAAACTAGTTTAACCTCTCCTGTTGTACAAACTCTATATCACCCTGACTAAACGAATAGAGGAACAAGACCCCCATCTGGAAATCTCATCTGAAATATTAGATTGGGAATCTAAACTTCAGCCAAATGGTGTGGCTTGTAGGGATATCCTGCCCGATAATAAGTTGCATTAATCTTACTTAAATTTTCCATCTAAATCATGTCCCGAGGCCATAGCACTCAGAGGAATCTATGCCTTATTTTAAATGCATTGTGCTACTGAAAATGATATTAACACGGGGTGGGGAGTTGTCGTGTTTTTTTTCTTTTGTCTCTCTTTCCTCCTGTTTGGTTTTTCCAACATTAACAATCCATATGAAGGCTTCTGGCTCTTTTGGAAAAACTGAGTCCCCCTGGAGCCAGCAGGGCTCATGCCCGGCACCCCCAGAGGCCGCCGGCGCCCTCAGCAGCCCCCAGCCCCCCTTCCTCCGCTCCTTCCAGCTGTGAGCTGGGGGTGGCCTCCTTGAGGAGAGGGTGGCAGGAGGCTCCTTCCTGCAGCCTCTACTGCAGCCTTCTCCTTCAGTGTTTGATAGAATACATTAAAACCTGCTGAACTGTTTCAACCAGGTTTTCAGTGCCAGGAAGGGAAAATATACCCTTGTGGCTTCCTCAGAGCTTCAGGAAAGGGCTCCCCTGAGCTGTTTGCAGCCCACACCTCTGTCTTTGCCTTCCTAGTCCCAGATGCTAGTAACAGCAGGAGCACGTAAGGCACCAAGAAAACCTCCACCTGGCTCAAACGTACAATTCTTCACGAAGTCCCTGGTGTGCTCCTTCAGCATCACAATGAGGGGAGATACTTGGCAGAACCCAAGGAGGAGGACCAGCAGCACAGACAGCTTTCCGTCTGCCCCCTGGCCTCACTGGCACCACCTGCAGAGGAGGGAGGAGGACGGGAGGTTCACCCACCCGGTGGCATTGGCCACGTGGCCCACGAGGGACTGCATCAGTTAATTTTCTTATTGTGACAAAAATCCTGACACATACAACTTGAAGGAGGAGAGGTTGGTGTCGACCCACAGTGAGTGCCAGAGGAGGCTGCAGTCCGTGGCAGCCCGGTTCCAAGGTGGGAATTCAGTGGTGGAGGGCATGGAGGGAGACAGCCAGGAAGGTGGGCCCAGAGGGAGAGCCACACCAGAAGAGGCTGGGGACCAGATTCAGAGACACAGCCACACACACAACTGGCCCAAACACGCCAGGAGTGTGCTCTGGAAGCTAGCTAGCTCAGAAGCCAAGCCCAGCCCTCTACAAGGCTGAGCCAGGAGGGTGGAAATTCCAATCTCAGCCTAGCCAACTTAGTCCCTTAGCAAGAACCCACCTTAATGCAGGTGAATGTGCAGACCTTGGGCTCAGCCCCTGGTGCCACAGTCACACGCACGCAACCATCACCTAGTGGGCAGATCAGAGGCCAGCAGCTGTCTGCCAAGGCAAGGCCACGTGAGGGAAGAAGCCACTTGCCCTGGGGAGCTGCAGACTCAGCCCAGGGTGCAGGGCCACCCTGCCGCCTCCTGCCCCCCCCTTCATGATCTGAAGACCCCAAATTTGAACTAAAACTGCTTCTGCTCTGCTTGGCATCTTCCACTGCCACATGGGGTAGAGGCCACCCTGGACTTGGACACTCGGAGCCACTTCAGTGGACCTCAGCCCACTCTTCCCACTAAAGAACAGGGATTTCAGGCGTTCCATGGCTCTGGCCCCTTCTCTGAGCCCCAGGCTGCTCTGTCACCCCAGGATGGCTCCCAGGAAAAGCCAGCCCTGCCAGTTCTGAGTTCCCCACCCTGTACCCACGCCCCAAGTCCAGAAGACACCTTGGGTCCCCACAGCCTGGTGACCTTGGCACCTACACAGTGATAGGACAGGGTCTGCCCATGTCCCTTCTTGTCTGTTCCTTCTCCTCTGCCCACTGTACACAAACGTCTTTCGCCACATGACCCTTGGCCTTCTCTGAGTTTTTCCAGTCCTTCCCTAAAACCTGCCAGCCAGAGACCCACCTGTGTTCTTCTGTGGGCCACACCGCCTGCCCCCTCCCAAGCTCATCCCAGGACCTGGCTCAGGCACTGTCCAGGGCCTGGCCTGCCCTACAGCACTAGCGCTAGCTGAGGTGATGCTCTGCGGTGGCCACTGAGCTAAGCCCTGCCCTCTGCCCTCTGCCCTCTGTCTTGTGTCTTAGCCAGAGCTCTTCAGTGATGCACAGATCCTACTGGGTTTTCTTCCCTCGGATGTTTCAGCTGGCTCTCTTTCCCTTGGATCCCCTTTCCTCCCTGGAGAATCTGCCAGATCCTAGAGCTTTGGGGACCACTTTCTACAGGCCTTCCTCTATCCACAAGTCTGGGCCCACGGCTGTCCATACCCACCCACACATGACTCCACACGTGGCTCCCCTGAGCTCAACATGGCTTGCTTTTGTGTTGTCTGGGCTCTGGTGGGGCTGGAAGCATCTGTGGCTTCTTCAGTGACCTTAGACTGTGGCAAGAAGGTGTGGGCGAAAGCCCTCAAAATAGAAACTTCCAGACCCCGCCAGAGGCCACCCTGCCGGGAAGGGTGGCCCCTGTCCCTTGCTCTGCTTCAGTGAGTGGGCCTTGTAACTTCATCTGGGATGACATGCCCCAGAGGTGAAAGACGGCAGAGCCCATGGCTGGGCTGCATCGCAGAGGGCACTGCCATTACTGCTGCCCACCAAAGATGTTTATCACCACACACAGGATACAGCCGCAAAGACACGAGTCATCACAAATAGACTCATTTGTGTCCGCATAAAGTTGCACAACCTTGTGCAATCCAGCAAGAGGCTGAGAAATGTCAGCAGTTTAAACCAGGGTGATTTGTCAACAAAGCCAGCCCATTTCACCCACGGCAGCAAACCATAGAAAATGGTCTCCTATGACCTTACTTGGAAGGGGTCGGTGCTGCCTGTGCACCACACAAAGTGGACAGCAGGGAGGCTCCACACAGAGGCAATGGGCTTGGAGGTGGGGAGGGAGGAGGCTTCCATGTTACCAGAGCAGCCTAACACCACCCTCTCCTTTGTGAAAGAAACCCTGCATTTCTTCGCTGACCTCCACTCATTTATGGTGGCCATCCCATGCACTGGACATGGGGTTGTGTTCCAGAGACATGAAAATACACAAAGCAGCGCTCACAGGCCAGGGGGAGAAGAGTGCAGAACGCCAACATGAGAGGCCTGGTCCAGACAGGGCTGTGTCAATGAGACACCATGCTCAGCACAGAGGCGGGTCTAGCTTGTCTCAGGCAGACTTTTTATTGAACTGTCCTCTGCCTTGCTTGTTATTCTTACAGTAGCCTTTATGGGTCTTGAAAGCAAATACCTGAGACAATCTGAGGGGAAACTGTAGGTGAAAAGCAAATCATTGTTGCCATGACTTAAAGAAAAACAAGGTCAGTCATGGAAAGGAACCAAGCCAAGAAGTGTGGGAAGCAGGATCACCCAGAGCCGTCCTCTCACCCATGGTGAGGCGAATGCAAGGACTGAGGAGGGAGCCCTGAGGGGTCAGCCTGGAGCAGGTCCCTGGCAAGAACTGCAGGCGCTCCCTGGACGTCCAGACTCTCCCTCCCCCACACCCAACTTGAACAACTTTCCTTGTTCAATTTTTCCAGTCCTTCCCTGAAACCTGCCAGCCAGGGGACACAGAGGAGGACATCCCCCACTCCTCTGCCCTTTACTGCTTCCTGTAGTGTGAGTTCAGTGTGAGGTGGATCTGACGACCCAGAGCTGGAGGCCCAGGAGGTCGCTGAGCAGAGCTCCTGGCAGGGACAAGGGAAGTCGAGGCTGCAGAGCAGGTGGGGAGGGCTGGGACTATTCAGAAAGCCAGGGGAGAGGACACTGGCAGACAGGTCCTGGGCCCGCTTTCATGATGACCAATCTGCACAACACCGGGCCAGCTGAAAGAGGAGCGAAGCTGAGCTCTCCTGCGTTTGAAGCCTGGAGAATTATCTCTCTTTTCGGCCTCCACCACAAACCTAAGTTGAAGCCTTTATTTCTATGTAATGTTTCCCTATCAGTGAGAAAGACGCTCTCTGCGAACTAGGCGGAGACCCTTGGAAATGCAAGTGTGATTTTCCAGCATTTCTGCTTCCTACAGACATTGTCAGCGGGTGTCCTCCTGGACCTGGGGGGCCACCCCAGGGGATCCCAGGTGTCCTGCACTCTGGGTGGCGGTGGTGTCATCTTCAGGTTAGTCCAGTGTCACTGTCCAGAGCTGGACCCCCCTACCCTGGCTGGAGGCACTGCCTGGAATGCCGCTGTCTGTCGGAAGCCAGCTCCTGCTTGAGGAGCGAAAGGGTTAAGCTGGTAATGGTCGGCCTCTCCCAGACCTCAGATTCCACCCTATGCTGTGCCAGGGGAGACTGAGCTAAATCTTCCAGGCCCCAGATTGTATCGCAAAAGTTACATTTTCATAAATCCTGCTATCAACATGTTTACTGGCATGTGTCTCACACCCATAAAACTAGAGTGCAGAGTGTACCCTCAACAAATGGGGCCCCTGAAGCTCCCCAGATGCCTAGATTTCCAGTCAGCAGTAGCAGGTAGCTCGAAGCTGACAGCGGCGGCCTCCTCGGGGAGAAGCTGCTGTGGAAACCGGCTCCCCTCCACCCTCAGCTGTGGCTGGGCCCAGCCCGGGCGAGGGGAAGGGGGACCCCCAGGACGCCCCGGAAGACTGAAGCAAGTGGATGCAGAAGGGAGCGTGGAGGCGTCCGGCTCCGTTTCCACTTGCAGGGACTGAACATCCCTCGGAGCTTTCAGAGCCGCTCAACGTGGGCTGGTGCGGGCGTTCAGCGCTCTAGAGGGGTCAAATAACCTAACTTTTGAAACGCGCACATTCTAACATTCTGGAAGGGTGTGCGGCCCGTCCCTGCCTGACTCCGCAGCGCCCCCGCGAGGTCTCCGGAGGCGGTGCCTTCCCTCGGCGCAGGGGGCGCGAGCGGGGCTCCCCGGAGAGCAGCCGCGGACCGCTCCCACGCGGCCAGCACCCTCCTTGCTCCAGCTCGGGCACCGTTCGTGTCATAATTTCACCCTCATTTATGCCTAAGTGATGCTACTCGCCTCAGGTGAGTCCTCCCAAAGAGTGGGCAGCCAAACCCAAGCAAAGCCGAAGCAGAAGGACCCTTGCAACTTGTTTTCTTAAAACTTATTTTGAAAGTCACACCACTTGGTTTCAAATGAGTGTAACTGTAATAGAAGTTGTGAAAATACTGCCTGAAATAATTAGGTAACAATGGCACAAGCGGGCAGGAAGGTGGAATGCACTCAGAATTTCAGAAGCAACATACTGTAGACTCCTATCAAATACTGGCAACTGGACCGCCACAAACTAATAGAGAAACAAGCAGCATTATTTTACAAATGGCCTTAGGAAATTTGTAACATACTAATAAAATTATAGATATGGTGGAACTGGGGATTGAACTCAGGCCCTTGCGCTTGCCAGGGAAGTGCTTACTCTACTGAGCCATCTCCCCAGCCCCCTGATTTTTTCTTTCTTTTTAATTTTTTGGACCAACTTTGCATGCTTATACCTAGTAATCTAAACAACTAATTTGAAAGCAATAATATGTATTATAACAAATATTTTGAATTCCTATCATTTTGGTTAGTGAAACTATGTGTCATTGCTAATGGTTTTTGTTACTATTGTTTATTTTTATTTTTATTTATTATTTTTGCAGTACCAGGGATTGAACTCAGGACCCTGCACTTGCCAGACAAGTGCTTATTCTACAGAGCTATTTCCCCAGCCCTACTATTTTTTATTTTCTTTTAAAAAATAAATATAATGTTGTCTCTCTAATGTAAGATTCTGAAAGAGATATAAAAGCTGAAAGGTACAATAGATACTGTGAAAGGGATTGAAACTTTCCAAAGAAAAGGGACACTTGGGATGAGAAGACAGGAGAACAAGGGACTGATGTACACACCAGGTGGCTTGGACAACTTTCTGCTGATTTCTGCTGGTCTGCTGTAAAGAACAGTTGATGTTTTAACATTTTTTCTTCTCATTTTTAATTTCTTATAGCTTTTTCCCACCAATTATGCATGCTCATATCTGGTAATCTAGACAACTAATTTGAAGACAACATTATGCAATATAACAACAATTATTGAATTCTTATTATTTTGTTTAGTGGCATTCTGCATCATTCCTAATGAGTTTTCTTACTATTTCTTATTCTCTTTAAAAAAGAAATGAAAAATATTTTTAAAATGAATAAATGGGAATAAAACATTTAATTTTCATTTAACACAAGAACATACTGACCACTACTCTTAAAATATTTATTTTTCTATTTACTACCAAGTATCAGACTCAGGACCTTGTGTTCACCAGGTTGATGATGCACCATTGAGTCATATCTTCAGCCACTAATAAATATTTTATTTTTATTTGTTATGCATTTAGTACAGGGTCTGCAGGGACTACAGGATCTCACTACATGGGTCGGACTAGTAGTCATTCTCCTGTTTTCAGCCTTCCAGGCACTGGGATTACAGGCATGCACCACCATTCCCAGTCTCAATCAGTGTCTCAGTGTGTTCTGGGGGCAGGGCTGGCATGGCATGCCAGGGATCGAACCTCTGGCCACTGCACTCTGCCTGAGCAAGCACTTTAGTCCACTGAGCTATCTGGTCAGCCCTACTAATCAGTATTTTTAAAAGTAGTACAATGGGGAGAACATTTGCATCAGGGAGGAGAAGTGAAGTTCACAGTCATTCACGTGCAGAACTGAGTTGTTCTGTAGCCCTCACTTGCCCAGTACTTGGATGAAGCTCAAGACACCTGTGTGTTAGGGGAAAGGGGGTTCATTTGGCTCATGGTTGCAGTAGGATCAGTCAGTGGTCAGCGGCTCCAAGACAGAAAGGGTACTGTGGAAGGGCCTGGTGCGTGGGAGCTGCTCAGTTCAGGAAGCAGAGGGAATGAGAAGGGAGGGAGGGAGCCAGGGAAGGAAGGAGGGAGGGAGGGAGGGAGGAAGGGAGGAGGGGAGGGAGGAAAGGAGGGAGACAGAGAGAGACATAAAAACAGAGAGAGAGACAGAGACAGACAGAGAGCCTGGGATAAGAGCAGCCTCCCAGGCCTGGTGCCCCAACTGCACATTCATCCTAAAGCTCACCAGTGGAGAAATGCCATGACCCAGTCTCCATGCAAGAAACCAACCTCTGAACACGTGGGGCTTTGGGGAATATTTTTACTTAAACATAGTAGAAACCAATTTTACAATGCTAAAACTCAGTAGTTCAGTAGGACAAGGCCACGTGCAGATCATTCATAGAAAAGGAAATATAAATGATTAATGGAAAAAAGATCTCAGCCTTATTAATTCACTTTTCCTCTAAATGCAAATTAAAACAACACAGACCTCCTAGCCATAAGTCTACACATCTACCATCCCCAGTGCTCAGAGCCAGCTGAGAAGTGGCGTCCCACAGCTGAAGGGGAGCTGGGACCACATCCCCCCAGACAGTGTGGCCTGGGGTCCTCAGAGTCCTATGCCTGTTCACACCCTTGACCACAGGTGCCCCTCTCAAGGAAAGATCACTCATGTGGCCCAAGATCTATAGGTAAAAATGTCTACTATGGCATTATTTATAATAAAAGTAATGAAAAATACCCAAATACCTAAAATTGTGGAAGATGAACTATTATGTACCTAATTGAAAGGTTAACAACAGGTTTTCACCTCATAAGGAAATACTTTTAACGTAATGTTCATGGAAAAAATATTCAGGCAGCAAAATCTATATTCAATATGAGTTCAACAGTGTCTTTAAATTCCTGAAAGAATACAGAAAACAGCAAGCCTAAAACTATAAAAATTACTTCTGCGAGATAAAATATAATTGATTTTTTCTGTTTCTTTTTGTATTTTAGTTATATTTTAGATTTAACATCTTTGTGGAAGAGATACAAAATTCAAAAATATATACACATTCTCACACACATATGCGTACACACACACACATGTGGAAATCCCATCGACCTGCCGTCCAGAGGACTCACCCACGAATTTCTCCGGAATGAGGCTATGTTGGCCTGACCCACCCTTCCTCGATGGTCATTTTCCTTGAGACACTACAAGAAGCTGGCCCCACCTGGAGGCAGACTGCAGCCGGACAACAGGACGAACACACTGAATCCCGAATCTTACACATCAGCAGACTGCTGCCACCGTGGATATGAGGACAGTCCTTACTGCTCATTTGACCGCAGTTCCAAGTCTGTTTGGAGCCTGTAGCTGTGTACCAGTTGATAGGTTGTTTCCGGGGGATGACAATGAAGGGCCATGTCTATATAAGTGCCAAATGTCCAAATATGTGGCTTAGGACTAAGAGCTAATTGTGTTTCTGCAGCTGAAATTTCAATCTCTGTTGACCAATCTGTATAAAAAGCTCATACAAAGCATCAACATTTTTTTCACTCTTTTGTTGATGCTAGACATGGGCTGGTTATTACCTGACTGAGAAATGAAACTACTGGACTGTTTTTGGCAATTTAGCTGAATTTTTCCATCTTTACCTGCTCTGGGATGGATGCACCAGTGGACTTCACTCCAAGGTATGTACACTGCCACTCACATCCCAGAAGGCCCAGAAAGGCCCACCTCTGTCCACATCTGGGTCTGGCGCAGGCATGCAGCACTAGAAAGGTGAGCCCAGGGCGAGTGCAGCGTTCACCCAGGAGCCGCCACTCGCGGCCAGGGGGCTTTCTACTCCAGGGAGTTGCCACGGACCAGGGCATCTCTATGCAGCAGGAACCTGACGATAACTGTTCTGTGAACAGATAAGCCAACGAAGAAACCGAGCCTTCTTAGTGTCATACAACAGATCCCTTTGGAGAAAGGAAGCAAATGTCACCCACTAAAACTTCTCAGCCAGGCATGGTGGGAGGTTTGCAGGTCACTGAATCGACAAGGGGGCCCTCAGAATCCAGGTGCCCTGGAGTGGGACCCCCAGATGCTCATGGGCCCCAGCATGGGGCAGTCAGCTCCTCGTCTTTCCACGCATGTGTGACTGCAGCGAACTCTTCTCCTCTGGGAAACGAGACAGTGTGCACAGGCATCTGTCACCCCCTCTTTTCTTCAGGACCCCAAGGAACACTGGTGCTCGAGCTATTGGCGTGCTCTTTTACCACGTCCATCTAGCTCCTCCCCCAGTGATGTGACATACGTCCACCCTCATCCCAGTACGGCAGGCTCTCGCTGGCATAGATGACCACACAGCAGGCGCTGTCAACCGTCCTCCAGCAATCTGACACTGAAATGCTGAATGTTGCTTCTGCAAAGTTCAATGTTTAACAAGAAAATAAAATTTAAATGAGAGCTGAGGATATAACTCAGCAGCACAGAGCCTGTCCGGCAAGCACAAGGTTCTGAGTTCGATTCCTGATACAAAAAAAAATCAAATGAAAGCATAAATTCTGTTGAAATCCCAGCATCACAATGTGACAGTGCATACTAGATGTCAATCTCACCCTGGCCCAGGTGGCCAGCAAAGGAGGCTGGGCCCACCTGTTTATGCCAGCTGGTGGCCCCCAGCTGGCTGCACCTGGTGGTCCTGATTGTGAAGCTTTAGGGAGATTTTAGTGAAGTCACCTAAACACTCTGGACCTGTCCAGTCATTGACCCTTCTTCAGTTTATGTCAAAGACGATAGCAATCATTATTTCCAATAAATTCCCAATGCAATGCCCAGTCGCTATCATCAGCTAAGTTCTAAAATAGCTATACCTGATACTGTTATATTAATATAAGTGTGGAAACGCATGAAGTGAGGGACACTTAATTAGTCCGTGCGGGACCACACAGCTGCTAGGCGTGGACGCTGGGGCTCTCTCCACGCGCGGCCTCCCTCCAGAGCCAAGGTGTCTGCACAGGACCACGCACTACAACTCAGGGACTTGCTATGGGGAGCCCTAGAGGCAAAGGCAGAACGTCAATCTGGAAATTAGAAAATTCCCCGCAGCTGTAAATTAGGAATTTGCCATAACTGATTCAACCACAGAGTGACCCTCATGAGTTATTTAGAAAAGGAATGGTCGTTTGTTGTAGCTAACTTACTATCTGCATTGAAAACAGCTTGTGCAATCTTAGCTGTCTCTGATCACAAGCACAATCATACCCAAGCCCGTCTGCTGCTCCGGCGCCTGCTGGGTACATGCTACGCGTCACATGCACCTAACTCCAAAGCCCGATTTCTGCTGGTTCTGACCACCACGGGCAGACTCAGCTCTAGCGAGCAGACCTGCAGGTGGGATGAACGCAACGTGCCCAGGGGCTTGTGGTCTCTAGCAGACAAGCTCCACGCTTAAATAGTGCCATCCCAGGGTCACAGCCACTTCTTCAGCCACAAGGTCACTTGCGGTGCTACTCCGGACACTCCTGAAGACGACGGGGGACAGTCACCCTGACTGTGTGCCTTCCATTGCTGCTGCTGGGACCTGGACCCCGAGGCTATTCCGAGGTGGGTGCTGGTGGGTGTCGACGGCTGCGGTCTCCTAGGACACCGAACAGCAGAGCGGGAGCCAGGGTGCTCTCCAGCAGGCTACTCAGCTGACATGCGAGGAAGAGCTGGGAAGGGGCTGGGGCCAGCGGAGCGGGTGCCAGGCGGGTGCACACCGCCCCCCTGCCGTGAGGCGGGAGGGCTACGAGGTCAGCCTGCGCCCTGTTCCCGCGTCTGTCGTGGCTGCTGGGAAGGGCTACGAGGTCAGCCTGCGCCCTGTTCCCGCATCTGTCGTGGCTGCTGCGTCCCCTCCCCCTGGCTGCTCATCACACATTCCTGGGACAGGCAGACAAGCAAACCTTCCACAAAGCTTATTTCATTTGAAAACTTGGGATATTGATCATTTCCAAGGAGCCAGGAAGATGGCTCAGTAGAGTAAGCACCAAGTACATTTTGTCCCCTGGGCATGTGTTACGGGAGCCCTGTGAGGCAACTGGAAATCTTGTGTCCCCAGATCAAGGCTCCCAAATGTAACCTGAAGACTGAAAAGGATGCCTGAGAGAAGCTTATTTCTCAAACTTTAAGCTTCTGCTCTTGTCTTGGCTCTGCCCCTGCCTGCTGCTCTGGCATGGCTGGTGCTGGAGGGTCCTCCGATGCCCAGATCGCTCCACGTAGAAGAGCTAGCAGTTGGATTCCTTGCTCCCTGGGCAGCTCCCATACTCCTAGCTCTGCCTTAAACCTGCATTGCTTCTCATGGCTACAAAAACAGAGAGACCGCGGCTGGGCCTGAAGCTCCAAGCAGGGTTTACTGTGGCTGCTGTGGGAAAGGTCACCCTTAAGCGTGCAAAACAAGGACGTGCACTCAGCCACCATAGTGGACAGCATGCCCACAGGCCACACCTTCGCGTCCAATCTGGGCTCAGGACTGCGGCTCCATTAGCCCAACGGATTTGCTCTCTTCTCACCTCCTCACTTTAGCAGCTTCGATTATTTGTGATGGAGCTGCAGACCTAATAAATGTCATGTTTCAGAGTTTGGAATCTAAAAGCTACAGTGGGTCACTGTAGTTAAAACAATAAATACCCACAGCACCGGGGCTCAGAGTTCAAGTGATCTTATAAACCAGACCTGCTCTGCTCCCTCGAGGCAGCAGAATCGCTTGTCAGCCTTGTCCAATAAATCACACGGTCCCATGGAATCTCCCCATGTGCAGGATTGCTTAGCAGCTCATACATCCTGTTCCCACTTTCGAGCAATCCGTTAATTAGACATCGTCATGTCGGCAGAGCTGGGGCAACACTTGGGATCTTCATTTTTCATACAGAGAAAGAACACAGCGGAGCCTTCTTTGCAGGGCTGCCTCGGGTGGACAGCAGCTCACACTGCACGCATCACGTCGCACGCTCGGCTTCCTTCTGCTCTTCTTGAAGATGTTTCTCATGCTTAGAAAATTGTCCTGAAAACTGGGAACTCCAGGGCAGGAGTGCGAGTGGGGGCCGTGCAGCTCAGACACGGACCCACGGGCCCCTGGTAGGGAGCCCTGCCCTGTCCGTGTCTGGGAGCACAGAATCATCCTTCCAAGCTTCCGGGTGCACTGGGCAGCTTTGTAATGCGGATTCTCATGGAAAGCCAGGGTAGTGGCTGAATCTTCTTCCTAACTGTGTTCTCTTTCTTGACCTGCAGGATTCTTGCTGTGGAATATTTGTGGTAAATGTTCCAGATGACATGGGTGTGTGTGTGTGTGTGTGCAAATGCGTGTGTAGAATAGGTGTGCAGTCCACAGGAAGAGCTTACATTTAAAAAATTTTAAAAATTGTAGTAAAGACAGCTTGGCACCGCTGCCACAACACTGTCCTTCTGTCCTTGCCGCCTTCTGAGGCCTTCTGGGTGTCCTCTTTGGGGAGCATCTTTATGAGTGGTAATCAGCACTACAGTGAATTCTGCTGCCAAGAGCAGGCTGGCACAAGGTGCTGTGGGGGGCCCTTGTGCACCCCATTGCCTGGATCCAGCACGGCATGGCTTTTGGCTCTTCCTAAATGACCATGAACGATGAATGTTTTGAGTCGCTTGAGGACACGGAGGGAGCCGTCAGAGCACAACTGAGGACGCCCGAGTCAGAGGACTGCAGGCCTGCTTCAGAAGGGGCTAGTGGCGGTATAGGCGTGTGGGGCAGGGCCCTGTGTCTCTTACTATAACGAATTTTTAAAATTTAAATATTCACTGTGTGTTCTGTCACCTCTTTATATAGAGATAGATAGATGATAGATAGATAGATAGATAGATAGATAGATAGATAGATAGATAGATAGATAGATAGATAGATAGATAGATAGATGGTAGATAGATAGATAGATGGACAGACAGACAGACAGGTCCTGCTGTCTATTTCACATCCATCGCACTGTTCTTCCTGAAACACGCCACTTCCAATGCTTTGCTTCCTTCCTGGAGACGTCCTTGCCGAGACACTTGCTGAAAGTCCTCCAGGTGCACACCACAGGTCTGTTCTCAGGCCTTCTGGACACGCGATTCATGTTTAAGGACTGCACTATTCTGTCTCTCTTTTCCCGCCCTGCAGAGTCACAGATGAGGGAGCGAGTGCAGAGAGGAGGCGCGGGGCTGTGAGTGGCGCTCAGGAGGGACCCTGACTGCAGGCTGAGCCCTGGCGCCGGGCTTGCGCCCCATGTGTGTCGGGGTCAAGCGACACCTCACATAGCACGTGGCCCGCGCCAGGACAGTGAGTGGGGCACACGTGGGCGCAGGACTGTAGACCCTGTAAGTGGTCGTGGGCCGCAGGACTTGCACTCACAGCCCCTCCGGGGGCCGTGGTAGCCGACAGGTGCAGCCCGGTTGCCATCAGTGCTTTAATAACTGAGGGCTTCCACTCCCTAACTTCTGTCTAAGGGGTGAATTGATGTGGCACATTTCAGTGAGGGGATGTGGCCCTAGAAGCCCTTCTTATGGGGGCTTACAAAATGGTTGTTCTCTGAGCCATGAGGACAAAATGTTGACTGTGGATAACAGGAAATGGAAGCGTATTGTATCTACTTCTGTCATGAAGGCGTGAATAACAAGCACCACTTAAAAATCCCGTGACAGCAGCATCCTTCTACTGTAATAAGGCTCTGCTTTGGCTCAGCGCTTACGCCAGCTAAGTCCCCTTCCTGGCACCAGACCTCGGCCTCGCCGCAGAGCAGTGCCCACACCTGGCCAGTGACGAGTGGCTCTCGGTCTCAGGACGCTGGGGGCTGCGAGGACCATGCTAAGGGGTCTTGGGACAAAGGCCAGGAAAAGGGAAAGGCAGGGCGCTGTCGGCACAGAGCCTGCCAGGTCCAAGCCTGCAAGTGGCCTCCTGGGAGGTAGATGTTGCTGGGGTGCAGGTTCCCAGGGACGTGGAGTGCAGCAAGGCCCCAAAGTCAGGACGGCCCCAAAGTGCCCCTAGCACAGTCTCTCTCTGGTCTGCATGAAGATGCCGTGGTGACATGGAAAGTGGTACTTGGATGTGGGATACTGCGGCGTGGACCACCACAGTGATTAGTGAGGGCAGGCAGGGAAGCAAGGCTGGGGGTCCCCAGGCTGGTGAGCACCCAAGGGCCACAAACACAAACACTTCTTTTTGCTTCTGCAAGGGGGATTCTTCCAGGGCAAGACCCCTACTCTCACCCTGTTCCCCGGGGCTCACATCAGCGGGGTCCCCAGGGGTTCTGTCATCCCCTCACCTCCCCAGCTCCTGACAAGTCCCCAGTGGCTTCCTACGCATGAGCCATCAGAGTTGCATCGGGGGACCCAGCAGCCCTCCCTCATCTCTCCATTTCTCCGGGTGACTCTGCCCTCAGATGCTGCGGTCACCCCCACACCATGGACTGGACACGAGATCCATCACTGCCGTGTTTGGGACCAGTGTGACTGAGGTCTTCAACAAAGGTACAAAAGGGCAGTGTGAGAGCACAGCACATGCATCTGATGCTGTCAGCCAAGGGCAGAGGCTGGAGCTGGGTGACCAGAGAGGCCAGAGGCGGGTACCATGCTGCTTGCATGGTCCAGGTGTGAGATGACCAGCTGCAGGGGAGCTGCGCTGGGTGGGAGAGAGGAGAACAGCAGGTTGCAGCCACTGAGGACGCAAAGCAAATTCCAGAGGATACACTGGTAGATGCCAGAAGACAAGGGTTCCTAGCATGCATAAACTCTGGCATGTTCTTCTACCCCACAGCGGAGGACGCTGTGTGTGCATGCGTGTGCATGTGTGCGTGCGCGCGCACCCATGGGATGTGTGCATGGGGGGGGGGGGGCTCTGGGGCTTCACTCTAAGAAAAATGAGCCTCGTCGCTGAGCCAGCATCGCACACACACAAAGCTCTCTCCCTTAACCAGGACACGCCCATGATGTTCCTCTAGTTTTGCTTTCTTGAGGTAAAATCCAGCATTGGCTCTCTAACTCTGGGCCTTCATCCCATGGCGAGACAGGAGGGCCCTGGCAACCACGAGGTCATGAAGCCAGACAGGCTTGGCGTATGATGCCATTTCTTGGAGAAGCGCCGTGGCCAGAGGCTGGGAGGGCACCTCACACCCCGCCAGCCCTGACTGCCTGTGCTCCCCAGTGTGAGGCGGCCTGAATGGGAATGGCCTCCTGCACAGGGGAGGAGGCCACAGGCAGGTTTCCGGGGCAGCCGAGCTCCACGGGCCCTTCCCATGAGAGACAGCGTGTGTTCCTTGGCTTCGACTCATGCTTGTCGGGCGGACTGGACTATTCTCTAGGAAGTGCAGTGAGCTCAGGCAGCCACCGCACCTGAAGGGACATCTGCACAGGGACAGCAGAGCACCTCGGGGCAGCTAGAGGGGACCCCAGCAACAGCACTTCCCAAGCCTAGGAAAGGAAAGAAACTTTCTGTGGCCACCATGACATCAGAGCACAGGGACTGTGACTCTCTCAGGGCTTTGTGCAAACCCATCTAAGGCACACTAGTGCCCAACCCTGCAAAGAACCCATGTGATCCTGAAAGCCAAAGGCTTTCGAGCACCCAGGCCATGGCCAGCAGGTGTGTGAGGGCCAAGGCGGACGCACGCATGCTGGCGCTGATCAGACTCTGGGCCCGCACGCGCCCTGAGTGCCACTGGGGCTTGGCCACTCCTCAGGCCTGTGGACGCAGGGGACGTAAGGCTGACAGTCTTGGCTCTCAGTGTGATCCCAGCCCTTTTTTCACAGGGCCCTTGCGGGAGGAGGCACTTGGTTCAATCCCCAGTTCCAATAAATACAAAATAAATAAACCACAGCAGAAACCAAACATTCAATAGAATGAGAAAACAGTAAGAAATACTCTTCCAGAAGTAACACTAGGAAATAGACAGTAAAGAGCACTAGAAGTTCGGCAAATACAACATTAATTCCTGAATGTCCCGCTAAAAGGCGCTTCAAAGTGAACAGAGCAGCCCGGTGGGCCACACTGTCACAGAAACACTACAGAACACCCATCCTTACGCCACAGAGCCCCACGGGCAAGAAAGGAAATGACCATGCTTGAGCACTGCCGTCTAACCTCACGACGCATCCAGCCCCCTGCTGGAGGCTGTGGTTCAGGGACGGGGATGGGAAGGCAGCAGGGGCGGCCGCAGTCCCAGGGCACTGGGAGGTGGGGGTGCCTCCCTGGGCTGCTGACCACAGCCTCCTTTCACTTTGTTTTTCTTTTCTTGGCAGAACTAGGGATTGAACTCAGGCCCTTGTGCTTGCCAGGGAAGTGCTTATTCCATTGAGTCATCTCCCCAGCCCCTCCTTTCACTTTTTTTTATAGGACAGTTTCAATAATTAATACATTTTACGTTGTTATCTTCCTAGTAGTTATCCATAGTACAAGAAGCAGGCAGGATATCCTGTCCAAACATTATTACTACCAAGCTTTCTTTTCATAGAATTAAGCAAAAGTAGCTGCATATCTATACTATTCTGTATATACAAATACAAAATGGTCCTTCCTTTGTATCCCCTTTTTTTGTTTAGTCCTGTCAGAGATGGGTATTCCATTGGAATTTAAATATTATAGGTGCTTGAATTCAGCAAAACAATCCAACACAGTCCAGCAGTCCACAATAGTAGTGGGTTATCCACAGAAGTTGTTGACTTGAGCCATTTATAGCTCAGCATATTAATATGACTTTACTTTATATACCTCATTTTATTACTTTTCTCCTGGATGGTTAAGACCAAGATAAAGCAAGACCTATATAACAAAAAATGTAACTTTTGTATCTGATATGGTCAGTCAAGTCCCCTCAGGATTTATCCAGTAACCCTGCACTTTTAGATCCTTTGTCAGCGTCAGCCATGTGGATGAGTCACAGCCATTGCTTGACCAATTTGCTCTCTGTGAGAGCCTGAGAGAATGTTTTCTCTCCATGTGACTCTCCTTAGGCACACTATCCATCATCAGTCCCATTCCTCTGTGGCTCCATAATCTCCTTGATCAGAAAATTTGGGGCATAACTGAGTTCCATGATGTTACAGTACATCCTGAGTACAGGATGTCCTGAGTCTTCGCTGACCTTGAAAGGCTAGGGCCAAAATGTTGGCTGTCCTTGCAGCCCTTCCTTTTCTCCAGTTTTTGACCCTCAAACTTAGGTTGTTAACCCTGCAGAAGAGAAGCTGATTGCTACCCTGCAACATAGGCAGTTCAGTTTACCCTAACTATCTGTCTAAATATCAAACATCTTAGGCATTATGTAGAACAGGTATTTTCCATCAAGTATTGATGTATCAAACTATAAGTCCTTATAGAATATGAGGGAAAAATTTTTAAAAATAGGACTAAACACATATTTTTACACAGAAATTTAGAACTCTAACCATATACAGTATTGTAGCAGGACAGTCCTGTAGTATTTTTTTTCCTAGTGTCTTTTTTTATTGATTACCCTTTAAAACAAACTTTTACTTGTGAGACAGTATGGTAATAATTGGTATATCATGACAAGAAGTACACATTTAGAAGACCAGAATGGCAGGCATTCCAAGCGTGACCCTCCTATTGCACATTGCTATCTTCAGTGCAGTGGCTTGGTTCACAGGTATCAGCATGTATGGATGGTCAGGGTGAGAGTCCTACCACTTAACTGCTACTTTCAAAAACCTGCTGATGTTTTCGGAATCATTCCCTTGCCCATCTTGTGCATACCTTGCCCTCTCCTCATTGTCCAGTCCTCAAGTTCTCTTTCCTTTTGGTTGTGCTACACCTTTCTATTTGTATTTCTTCTTTTGATTTCTTATACTAGGAGACTCCTTTCACTTTAATGGCCCAAACCCAGCAGGAGGATCTCAAGTTTGAGCCCAGCACAACAGTGCCCTGTGTTAAAACAAACAAACAACAAAAGGCTGGAGGCACAGCTCAGTGTGAAGGCAAAGTTCAATCACTGAAAAATTGGGATGCATGTGTAGGCAACATTTCACTAGAAAGTGCATGAACACACAGAGGAAGTAAAACACTGCGACCCCTGTTACTTTGAGAAATTATCCCAAACCCAAAATAGAAGCTTCCTTCGGGAGACCTCTTTGTAACCCATCCAAGCACACGCTTCGTCTTCCCCAGGCCTTGTAACCATTTAGATTCTTCCCATCATGAGCTTCCCCTCCCAAATGAGCCCACGGGTCCGAGATCCAAGCCAAGGGCTCGGGCACGGCTGCCTCGTGCCATTTCACGGCCAGCCGACCACGTGCAGCTCAAAGCCAAGCTGCCTGTGGAACGAGAACCTCCACACGCGCTCCTCGCCTCGGGGCGGGGCTGCCATGGGTGTGGTCTGTGGCAGGCCTGCTGTGGGGTCAGGTGTACTGCTGCCCCCCAACCTCAGGCCGCCACTGCTGGCCACGAGCCCAGCCACCCTGAACTCAGAATAGCTGGTGCTATGACAGCCACTCCTGGAGGCGGGTCCTGCAGCCCCAAGGGAAAAGAAGTCGGGCTCTAGCCAAGCCACACCCATGTTCTCATCTGCTCTATCTGGATAGCCCCTCCCTTGCCCTTCAGAGCTGTCCCTGCCTCTTTGGTGAACTTTGAACCAAGCCTGGAGCTCAGGCCACAGCTCCAGAGGCAAAATGAGAAGCTACAGGCCCAGGCACACACTTTGGAAAGTGTTCATTGTGACAGAGGGAAGGCCTCCCTAAAGTGCTTGCAGGACCGACCCCCAGAGCACCCCAGAGGTCTCTAATTATCCCCAGTCCTGTTCTCCTGCCTGCCCTGAAGAGAGAAAATGGAAGCTGGCCACGCAGCTTCATACAGGGAGCAGAGGCCAGATCGTGGACTACCAGGAGTGACTGCATCCCAGGGAAGACAGGACAGGCTATGGGGCAGCTGTGCTCCACATCCTCACGAAGGCCCAGCTCCCTCAGGACACTAGGGGGTCACTCCAGTGCCTTGATGTGGGCAGCGCTGAGCAGGGCTTTGCCACCAAATGGCTCCTTCAGCAGCTATCACTTGGCTCCCACTGTAGGAAATAGCTTCTGGCTTCGCAGTGCTGGCTGCATCACTCTGTGGTCCATTGCGCTGTGGTCCGTACCACTCCTCGGGAACAGGTGCCCTGAGGCCTGGCCTCCAGGAAGGGAGGCTGGGCTGTGGGTAGGGAGGGCAGGAGAGACGCCTTCACACGTCAGTTAAGGCTGTGGCCATGTCTGGGTTGGATCTGCATTTGCCCCTCACTCTGCAATAAGAGAAATGAGGCTCAGGAGGCCCAGAGGTCTCCCGGAATCCTGCGGCCACCCAGTGCTACCTTCTGTGGCCCTGACCACCCACAACACTGCTGCTCCCATCTGAGAGGGAAGGGGCACACACCACTGCTCAGAGTGGAGAGGCCCCGAAGCAGGTCAGGCGCAGTGCCCAGCCCTGGCACCCAGCCCTGCAGGTGCCAAAGGCAGTAAGAAGGAACGTGCAGCCAGCCTGTCCTGGCATCTTGCAAGGGAGCTGTCCTGGGCCAGACCTGCGCAGGCGACCACGGGGCCCAGATGCCAAGGGGCGCCCAGCACCTCCTTGAGGGAGGCTCCTCAGGTCGCCTCCTCCCCCACCATGGACATATGCTGAACGTGCAAGGACAGAGGGAAGCTGCCTCTTTAGCTTTCAGAGACGAGTGGGGGAATTTCGTGCTTCCCCAGAAGATGGCTTTTTCTCTGCAGCCCAGTCTGCTGCAGAGAGCAGAGTTCCGGTCTTACTCAGCGGGCAAGCTCAGCACCCCATGGGAATGTGGTGCCGTGACACTGTTCTTGTGAACCCATGCCCCACACCTCACACGTGACTGCTGCCTGCACGTGGCCACGGCAAGCCCTGGACTCCAGTCTTCAGGACTGACACTGAAATGAGAGTCCATCCAAACTCCTCTGTACCAGGCCCCGAACTCAGAGACTAAGAAAGCAAGCACAGACACCAGCTAATCCTCCTAGCCCTGCTAACTTCTGTAAATTAAGTTCACATGAGGAGTCTCAGGATTGCCAATCCTTGTACACGACAAAAAATCAGGCCAGCAGCAGTGGCATAGGCCTGTAATCCCTGCTACTCAGGAGGCTGAGGCAGGAAGATCTCAAATTCCAAGGTAGCCCATGCCACTCAGCAAAATGCTTTCTCAGAATGCAAAAGTAAAAAAGGGCTGAGGGGATAGCCCAGTGGTAGAGCATTTGACTAGCAAGTGCCAGGCCCCGTGTCTAGTCCCCGAAAAGCCCCGAAATTATCAAGGCATAGAATAGCAATACACAATTATAGCACTGGGAAAAAATTATCATGGCCTATAATTAAATTACAACAAAAAATGAGTGGCAGTGTTTTTGTGTACCGTGTTGCTTTTATTCAAATGATGCATTAATTTATAGAAAAATACTAGAAATATGTACCCAAAACATTGACAGTGGTTAGCTGACTGTCACATTTATGCACAACTTCATACTTTGTGCGTTTGTGCGCACTGTGGGGAAACCCGCTAAACGCTATTTTCAAACTCATTTCAGAACACGCACCCCACCTCCGTATCACCACTCCCCGGGGTGCTGCTGGGAGCCCGCGCGGAGAGCCCTTTCTGGGTCTCAGAGTCCGGGTGCACACACAGCAGCTCCTGCTGAGATTTGGAGAGAAGGCCACTGCCTCACCACGAAAAGAGAACTAGCGGCTCTGAAGAGGAAGGAAGCCAGGCGCGGGGCGGTGCGGAAGGGCCCTGCTAGGGCCGTGGCGGGCACCGCACTTCAGACAGACGCCTGGGGGGCATCTCAGACTGCTCCACACTGCAGCCCGGTGCTGAGCAAAGCAAGGCCCGCACGAGAGCCTCAGTGCCGCAGGCGCCGCTCAGGAAACCTCACATGCGCCAAGCAGGAGGCGGCCGCTCCGCCCTCGGGTGCAGTGCCTGCCGGGGGCAGCCAGGGCGGGAACACTGGCACTCTGGAGGCTTGGAGCGAAAGAAGCTGCTGTGCCAAGGCTGCCAGCCCTAGGAAGACGCTCTGCCAACCCCAAACCTCAGCGAAGAGGCAGAAGACTTCGGCTCAGCCTGTCCCCAGTAATGCACGAGACACCTGCACGAAGAGTAAGGTCTGGCCACCGCCAGCACCCGAGTCTTGGGAAGCATCAGAGGAGCAACGCTGGGCCTGTGGCCACACCTAGTCCCCGCGCCGAGGCCTGGGACAAAGTTCAGAAAGTCCGGGGCAGGGGACAGAGGTGTTACTGAGCTGGACAGCGAGTGCCCCAGTGGTAAAGGGGAGTCCCGTGCCGCATAAAGCCTCTTTTGTCCTGTGCGAGAATTATATCTTTCCAGTGCAGTCCTTCTGGGTTTAACATTGGCCAAACCAATATTACCCCAAAAGCAGAAGGCAGAGAAACCCAGGAAAGCCCCAGGGTACAGAGCGTGCCCGCAGGCAGGGAGAGGAACGTGTTGAGTGGCAGGGGAGGGGCGTCTCGGCTGAAGGAAGTGTGGCTGGGTGCCCGAGCAGCTACTGTAGCAGAGACTTCAGCACTGCATGAAGAGCCTGCACCCTGCAACAGTGTTTTGCAGGAAAACGGCACTAAGGAGTAAAACAAAAGCTTTTTGAAGACGTAAGCAGGGACAGTAGTGTGCTGATGCTGGGTTTGCGTTCGCCCTGAGAAAAGCCCTGCCTGGCAGCTCACTTGGGCGGCTGCAGAGCACGCTTTTGCTTTCTGTGAGGATGCAGCGTGCAACCAGTGACTGAAACCAGAAAAGCGCCGGTTCAGAAATCAGAGAGATGTGCTTTTCATATTGCACACAAAAGGCCGCCAAAATATTTTTGTCAGTATTTATACCTCATCTTCAGCACTGGCTGTGACCGCTGGTGTCTAAACTGACACTGAAGTGGCTCCTTGATTTTGTTTTGCACCTTTGCACTGAATATCTGCTCAAGAAAGTGCTCAGATCAGCAGAGCCGGGGCCGTCGATCCCTCCAGAAGCTGTTGACCCCACCCCCCCTCTGCATGTAGACGCGCCAAGCCCAGGACCAGGGGTCGGGGCCTGTCTTTGTGCCCCATTCAGAAAGAAAGGGGGCCACAGGGACTGTGCACACAAGGCGGTGGCAGCCCGCCTCTGCCTTTGGCAGTGGCCCTAAGCTGCTTTCAGGAAAGGGCCAGCATTGCAGAAGCCAGGCTGGACATGGGCATACTGGGCTGTTGGGCTGCACAGCTTCCAGCCTGGGCCACCCCAGTCAGTCACTCGTCAAAAGCCATGGCCCCGCAATAGCTAAGGGTGACACAGCAGGCCCACAGGGCATCTGTCATGGCCCTCTGAGTGCCACGGCTGCTTCATGCTCTTCGTCTGAGCTGCACACACCACTCCCTACACCCAGCTCACACCCAGGGCCAGGCAGTGGGGGGTCCTGGCCCCACAGCCCTGTGCCCAGTACACAGCTCCAGCCAGCTCTGCACAAGCCCTGTGCTATGGTCACCTAGCTGGAGGCCATGCCAGAGGGACCCCTAACCTCACTTCCTTCGTCCTAAGCATTGCATTCATTAGATCATTTAAAAAGCCAGTGTGCAGAGGGTTCAGGATACATACATGCAGCCAGACCCTGCCAGCCACTGCGTGCTTCACAGTGAGATGTGTGCCCTCCCTTGAGATGTGTGGTGTGAGCCTATAAGGTGACAGAAAATCACCTCCCACCCGCAGGGCACCCATGTGCACTCCTCGCCTGCGGGATGCCCATGGCCAGGCTGTCCTCTCTGTGGCACCGCCAGGCCATCCACAAAGCAGGGAGTCTTTTCCTACCCATAGGCCCGGGAGCCCTGGGGGAAGGCACCTCCAAAGGGGCTTCTGATGGCTGTTTGCGAGCCTCCCACTGTCCAGAGGAGGGCTCTGGACTGCATGCGCGTGGGGCCAGAAACAGGAGGACACCAGAGAGGAAGGCCACAGGAGAGAGGTGACCACTGCTCCCCGGCTGTGCAAGGCTGTTGCTCAAGCACCATCTCCTCATCCCCAGAAACAGTAGCACAGCCGGGCGTGGTGGCGCATGCCTGTAATCCCAGCACTCGGGCGGCTGAGGCAGGAGGATTGTTGGTGAGTTCGAGACCAGCCTGAGCTACAAAGTGAGCTTAAGGCCAGCCTGAACTGCACAGTGAGACCCTGTCTCGAAAAGACCAAAAAAAAAAAAAAAAAAAAAAAAAAGAAACAGTAGCACAGCGAGAGAGCTGTGTGGGGCTTAGCTGGGGGCGTGGGAAGGGGCTTCGGGGGCACATCTGAGCACCCAGTCTTGGCACACCATCCTCTCCAACAGCAGCCACCACATCTATGCCCCTTCTGCTTTCTCCACCGCCTCTGTGGAACCAGGAGACTGGGTGTCATGTGCGGCTTCACACAATGGCTTTTAAAACCTTGCAACCAAGGCGGAGCTCCGGCCTCTGCATGTGGCAGCTGTGATTCATAACCAGCGTGAAAGCAGTTCCACAAAGAGGGATCAGGGAACTGGCGAGGGTCTCCCCTGCCCCCATAATGAGCCACACCACTCTTTATCCTGGTGTGAACACACTCTAGTGTGAACGTTCGCGTGCAACTCCAGATGTGGCGATTACTGAAAGGGCCACCTCTGATGCCATCGAGCCACCCGCCTTGGCTGGCCCTGCACCAGAGTGTCTCCTTTCCCTGCAGCCCGGCTCGTGACATTGTGAAGCCACACGTGTGCTGCCCTCGCACCCCCACATGTGTGGTCCTGGTGAGACTCCACACAGCGACCACATCGGGGCCCAGGGGGTGGCCATCCCGGGTGCTTATACCCTGGAAACGCTATGGTATTTGGATGTGGAAAAGCCATCATCATTCTTCGAAATAGATGCCGGCTAGCTTTCTCAAGAACTCGCCTTCTGAGCTCAAGCTAAAACAAATGAATATGGTTCCTCTTTTTGCTTCCTCTTTTGAACAATTTTATGATTGAAAAAATGACACTTTACCACAATGGAAAATACCTCATTTTTCCATTAAGATGTACACTTTGCGGGGGAGGAGAGCTACCCTTTGCACCTCACTGGCCCTCAGGTTGAGAGGCACCATTTCTGGGAGACCGAAGCCCAGGATGGTGGAGGAGAGGAGTGTCAGGAGTCCCATGGCCCTTGCCCACCTCAGGGACTGGACCCCGCCTGAGGAAGACCTGGGGCAGCCGGGCTCCTGTGCACCATGGGGCGCTGCGTTAGCAGTGGCCCGCTCGGATCGCGCTCCACGCAGGAAGGCCCACGCAGCCTCAGCAGCTTGCTGAAACCTGGGTGAGTTAATGAAGCCAGCAGGGCAGGGTGTCATGAAAGTAACTCCGGTGTCTGGGAAGCTGAAGCCGGAAGGTCGCACCTCAGCCCCTTAGCAAGACCCTGCCTCTGAATGGAAAAGGCCCAGGGAATGTAGGTTACTGTGCAGGCCCTAGGTTTAATCCCCAGGACCACCAAAAAGCACAAAAAAGAAAAAAGAAAAAAAATCACAGGTAAAGGCCGCTGGTGACTCGGTTGAACCTGAACTCTGTGGAGCACTGGCTTCCGGTCCCTGCCAGGTGCCCCAGAGACCAACGGAGCTGGCACCAGCGTGCGGACATGCGAGCGAGACGGCAAACGCTGCGAGGGGCCGACAGCCACATTTGCTCTTCAAGTTGAAGGTTTTCCCGTCACGGAGAAGCCACGGCCTCCAGGAGAGCACGGGAGCTGTGGCTGCCCCGGCCTCAGCCCCTCGCACCAGTCCCACTCCCACGCGCAGACTTCCTCCGCGCCAGGGTGCGGGGGTGGCCGCAGACAGCTCATGGCCGTCACCCCAGAGGCTGCGCACGACCCCGCGCGTGGAGTCGCTCGCAGCACAGACGGTCGCGCCTGCCGCCGCAGCGCAGCTCCCGCAGGGGCTGGGGCAAGAGGAGCGGCGCTCAGAGGGCAGCGGTGTGAAAGCAGGACAGGAGCTGGGGGCGCGGCTCAGAGGGACACGCGCCCAGCACGTGCGACGCGCTGACAGAAGTGGACACGCACGCACACACACACTGAATATGCATATACACAATTTCCCACAAGAAATGGATTGAATCCTACCAACCTTTCTGGGAATGTGCTCCAAAGCCAGAACAAGTAGCTCAGACAAGAGGGGAAAGATAAGGAGCAGCCAGAGGGTGGGAAAACCCAGCAGTGTGGCTCAGTTTTCGCTTTCGTGTTGGGTTTGTTTTCTTTTGCAAATAAACTTCAGTGCCTGAGATTGTGGTCCTAAAACAGAGACTCAGAGGAAGGCTGTGGACATCGGGAGGGCACAGCTGCCGGAGAAGGCACACCCCTGAGAACACCACAGCCTCACCTCTCTGCTCCCAGCCCCACAACCTGCCCTCGCCGGCCCAGGTTTCATGAAGCCACGTGCAGCTCGGCGATGATTATGGACCAACGACAGGCGTACTGGTTACCGTCCACATCCGGGAAGTCCTGGTCACCACAAATGCATTAAAGGCAAAGTGAAGCTGCTGCCCTTGCCTGCGTTTCACCCAGTCTTTACCCATTCTCCTGCCACTGCCCTGCCCCACTTAATTTTTCCAAGGCTTGCACTCCAGGAAAGGGTGAAGAGAAGCGAAAAGGGAAGGTCAGATCTGTGGAAGGGGCAAGGAAGAAAACAGCTGAGCACCCGAGTTCCCAGCAGCACGCTGGAGCAGCCTTGCGGGTGTGCTTCCAGGCTGACCTCATGCTGGCCTGTCCCCAGGGCATGCCAGTCCTTTGGGGAGAGCCACTCTGGCCTGGGTGTGAGGAGTCTTTCCTGGAAGCCTGAGTTTGGAGCACCTGTTCAGCTGGGAGGTGCTGGGATCAGTGACACTGAAACCAGGAGGACTGCAGTCCTGGTCACTCTGAGCCTGCCAGCCTGGAACTTCTGCAGGATCCGTCTCTCTCTGCATGAGCCTCTGAGGGGCTGACCTCCCAGGACAGCTGCAGGGTGAAGCCAGCTTTGGAGGTGCTGGAGGAGATGGGCAGTGGCTCGTATCCCTGTGCCTCTGGGGAAGTCCAGGCGGACGGTTCTGAGACTGGATGCTGGACAGAATCGGATCTTCTGGAGGCTGCCAGAATCCGAGGAATGGGAGCCTTCTTTGGAGAAATCCCTGCATCTGTGGGTCCCCACATGAGATGGAAATCAAGCAATTCCCTGAAAATGGAAAGCAGTCCGCTGGCATCCATGCCACCAAGAGACAGTGAATGGTAACACTATCTGAATACTTTGCATTTGGAACAATGTCCTCTTAGGTCTGGAATGCAGTGTCCCAAGAGAGCAGGACCTCCTAGGAGTGGGGTGAGCCTGTTCCAGCAGCCCCAAGGCCCAGAGGGCAGCAGAGAATGAGGACCTGCAGAGCCCGGAGTTTGGGCGCTGACCACTTCCCTAAGGCCAGCGAGGAGGCCGCGATTCCCTTCTGGAGAGTCGCCCTTCTGACATTTACTTCTCCAAAATGAAGTCTTCCTTCCTTCCAAATGTGCTACTGGCCTCAGTTCAGCAAAACTCTCCTTAGCATAAAAAATTTTAGAAAGCAAAATGATTTACCCAGGAGAAACAGATTTAGAGAGCTGAGTGGGGCCAGGAGGCCTGGGTACTTTCTCTCAGTACTTCATTTTTCAAACTTAACTATTTTTGTTTAGTCATACAAAGATTACACGTCCTGTGTAAGTTAAAAATAAGCAGTATGTAAAGAAATTTTTAAAAAGAAAGAAATCATACATCTCCCACCCAACACAATGCATCTTAGCAAATTAGTGTTCTTTTTCTCTGCCCTCACACAAGCATTCGTTGACATCTGGTCTTGAGTTCATCCTAGAACATTCCTACACAACTTGCTCTTTTTCTGTAAAAGAATATTCTAAGCCTTTTGAAAAACCTGGCTTCTCATATCTGGTAAAATATCAATTGACTTCCAGTAACTTTGCTACGTTTCTGTTTGCTCACAGATGAGTAGAAACTGACTACAACCAGGTAAGGCGCCGTCACCCGCCCCTTCTTCTGGCTCCTGAGGTTCTGACACATGCTTACGTTTCTGACACTTGTTGGAAATGTTCTGATGGCCTCTGGGAAGGGCGATCATGACAGGCCGACACGCCATCCCTTGACTCCAGCCAGCTGCCGCTCAGTGATGGAGCCCTGAAGGATCATGGGAAGCCGCCCGAGGGTGTGCTTGGGCAGCTGCCGTGCCCCCAAGAGATGCAGCCTGCCGGCAGCACGAGAAGCAAGAGGCTGGGAGTGAGGGCTCTGTGGGACCCGGCCCTCCCTTCTGCTAACTGTTCTTCTTATCTTTAAAAGAGCACAAAATAGTAACTAAAAAACAGCATTAGAAACAATACAAAATTTTGGGGCCAGGAAGATAGCTCAGCAGAATAAGCACTTGGCAAGTGCAAGGGCCTGATTCAATCCCCTGTTAGGCAAAAAAAAAAAATTTTTTTTTCACTAAACAAATTAATAGGAATTCAACAATGGCTGCTGTATTACATGATGTTATCTTCAAATTAGCTGTTTAGATTACCAAATACAAGCATGAAAAACTGGTTTAAAAAAAAGAACAAAATAACATGAACATTACCAAGAAGTTAAAAATGAAAACAAAAAGAATAAAAAGAAAAAACTATAAGCATTGATTGCTCCTTTCAAAAGACCAGCAGAAATCAGCAGTGCAATTATCCAAATTATCCTGCCTGTATACACCGCATATCTTTCTCCCTTCTGTTTTGTCCTTTTCCTAGTCCCGGTTTTTCCTTCCTATTGAGCAAATTCTTTCCCGCTCACAGCACCGACTGCGCCTTTCAGACTGTATTTACTCTTTCAGGCCCTCACACCAGTGAGGCCATGCGGTGTTCGCACAAGCAAGTCTGATTTATTTCACTTAACCATACAGTCTCTAGTTGCATTTATTTATTCATAAAAACCTCAGATTTGCCTCTTTTATAGGTAATGCTCATTGCGTACAAACACCATGCCTTTTTCATCCATTCCTCCACTGGTGGGCATTTGGGTTGCTTCCGAGATTTTAGCTATGACGTGTGTGCACATGTACACTGTGGTATGATGATTTCATTTCTTTTGGGAAGATACCTAGGAAGGGCCTCGCGGCCTGAGTGGGACCTCCAATCCTAGCTTCCTGAGGACTCTCCACACTTTCCACAGCAGTTGTACCAGCCTGCACTGCCACCAACAGTGGACAAGGGCTCCTTTTCCCCACAGCACCTCCAGCACTTGTTACTGACTAACTTCTTGACATCAACCATTCTTTCTGACCTAAGATAGTATCTCAGAACTGTTTTAATTTGCATCTCTTGAATAACCAATGATGTTGAACATTTTTTCACATAATTATTTGCCATTTGTATCTCTTATTTTGTGAAGTGTATATTCATTTCAGATGCCCATTTTTGGATTGGGTCTTTGAATTTTGGAGGCCTGAATTTTATATATTCTAGATCAGAGTCCTTTATCTGATGAACAGTCTGCTATAATTGTTTCTTTCTTCCCAGGTTTTCTTTTCACTCTGTTAGTAATTTTTTTTTTAAACATGCAGAATCTTTAAAAAAAAAAAAAAAAAGGCCCAAATTTTTTTAAATTGTATTTGGTTGTTACAGGGTCTCACGACATAGCTCAGACTCATAGTGACCCTCCTGTTTTCAGTCTCCCCAGTGCTGGGATTACAGGCATGCGCCACTACACCCAGACTCTGTGACCAGCTTAACCTGCCCTAGGGGCAAGGCTGGCATGGCATGTGGTGCCAGGGATTAAACCGTGGTCCCTGCACTTGCCTAAATAGGCACTTTAGTCTGCTAAGTGATCTCACTGACCTGAGACCTCAATTGTTGATTCTCTGAAATATTTCCTAGGAAGTTTCATTTTTGTTCATGATCCTAGACCTACCCCTACATAATTCAGATTTCTACCTACTTCTCCTCCAAAAGATTTAGTGTTTCTGTTTTAACATTTAACTCTTTAATCCATTTTAACTATAGTTTCATGCATATTGTCTCACTAGTGTGAGAAAAAAAAAGAGTAAATATAGTCTGAAAGGCGCAGTGGATGCTGTGAGAGGTAAAGAATTTGCTCAATAGGAAGGAAAAACCGGGACTAGGAAAAGGACAAAACAGAAGGGAGAAAGATATGCGGTGTATACAGGCAGGATAATTTGGATAATTGCACTGCTGATTTCTGCTGGTCTTTTGAAAGGAGTAGTTAATGCTTAATTTTTTTCTTCTTTTTATTTGTTTCCCTTTTTACTTCTAGTACCATTCATGTTGTTTTATTTCTTTAAAAAAAAAAAACAGTTTCATGTTTGTAGCTGGTAACCTAAACAGCTAATTTAAAGATAACATCATGCATACAGCAACCATTGTTGAATTCTTAGTAATTTGTTTAGTGCTAGGCATGGGTCTGTTTTAAGCCTTTGACATATGGAAGGCCAATTTTCCAGCACCAGTTATAAAAGAGGCTCTCTTTCTTCCAGTGAATATGTTTGGCCACTTTGTCAATGACAAGGTGGCTGAGTGTGTCTCTAGCTGTTTCTGCATCTTCTAATCTGTTCCGATGATTCTCAGGTCTGCCGTCTTGCCACTATCATGCTGATTTTATAGCAGTAGTTTTGTAGTATAATATGAAGTCAGAGATTGTGACGCCTCCTACCTTTCCTTTGTTGCCCAGGATTGCTTCGCTACTCTAGGTCTCTTCTGGTTCCAGATGAATTATAGGAAGGACTTTTCAAGATCTGTGAGGTATAGTAATGATATATTATTTGAGACTGCCTTAAATCTCTATGACAATTTTGGGAGTAAGACCATTTTCACAATATTGGTTCTTCCTATCTAGGGGCAAAGAATGTCTCTCCATTTTCTGAAATACTCTTCAGTCTGTTATTTCAGAGTACTATAATTTTCACTGCATAAATTTTTTATCTCTTTTCTGAGATTGATTACAAGTATTTCTTTTTCTTTTCATTCTTTTTTTTTCCCTGGTGTTATTGTGAAAACTGTGGTTACAAAAATTTCTCTCTCGGTGCATGCATTGTTTCTGTATGGAATTGCTACTGATTTTTTAGTGCGGACTTCATATCTGCTATGCTACAGAACATGGTTATTACATCTGTAAGTCTCTTACTGGAGTTCTTGGGATCTTCTATGTGCAATATCTTGTCATCTGCAAATGATAATTTCACTTCTTCCTTTCCAATCACTATTGTTTTTCTTGTTTGTTTGTATTTTTCATTATTATTTTTAAAGAACACAAAATAGTGACAAGGAAACAGCATTATACATGGTACAAGATTTCACTGAACTAAGTAATAGGAATCTATGATTCTATATACAAAGTATTTTTCAGATTACCAGATATAAACATATAAGTTTTGTTTTGTTTTTTTTAAAAAAAAAAAAAAAACAACTAAGAAGTTATAAGGAATTCAAGAGAGGAAAAAAATCAGAGTAAAAACAAAAATTATAAGCACTAACTGCTCCTTTCTTTTTATTATATATATTCATATAATTAAAATTCTCAAAGTAGAAAGGAGTAGGCAATAAATATTTAAGATTTAAAAGTTCTGAATTTAGTTCAACTTATAATACCACATTTCCAAGAAAAATGAACCTTTTGCACAAAACATTTAAATAAAATCATACCAAGATAGACAAAAATAAAATTATCCAAAACTTATTATAAAGAAAAAAATGGTTAGAGCACATATATAAAAAATACTACCTACAGAAGAACAAAATTAAGTAGCATCTTATTCCACATTAAAGAAAAAAAAGAACCAAGTGTATAAAAAACTAGACTAATTAAAGGGCTGAAAGAAAAAAACAGATCTATTCTCTTTGAATTTTATACTTCACAAACATACCTTTGAAAACTAAAAGTAAAATATTTTCTAGTTATACAAACTTGAAATATTTGAATACCGCCAGACGTAGCATATAGGAAATAACAAAGAGCATAATTCAAAAGGCAAGAGAAGTTGCAGGATGCTCCTGGATGAGCAGTAAAGGGCTCTCAAAGTGATAGTTATGCAGGATTATATGAAACATATTAGATGAATCCTTATTTAAAAGATCATTGACAATTTCTGTGAAACAGTACTATGAAACCTTATGTCAGGTTATACACGTATGTTTTTCATATACATGCATGTGTATATGTGTATAAAGGACAGGGAAGAAGTAATATAAAGTCAACAGAAAATGGAAATATACTTTTTAAAGTTTCTAATACTAGGAGAAGATATCATATGATATCTTTTAGATAAATCGTAATTCAAAGATATAGTATAAATCTTAAAACAAAAATTAAAATTAACCAATATTCAGAAATTTTTTTTGCACTTTTTATTATTATTTTTAAAGAATACAAAGTAGTGATCGAACAAAACAGCATTGTACATGATACAAGATTTCACTAATCAAAGTAACAGGAATCCAACAACGGTTGCTTATGCAACGTGATGCTATGTGCAAATCAGTTTTTCATATTACCAGATATAAACAAATAAGTTTTGTTTTTTAAAAAAAAACAATAACTAAGATAATTAAATACTAATTAGTTTAAAATTTAAAGTTTCAAAACAATTGAACTAACACAAAGTTTTCATGATAGTAAAGAAATACTAAGAATAAAACATAAGATAAATGCTGGAATGACAAATAAATGACCGTCACTTCTGACAGTTCGGGGATAGGATATCACACAAAGTTCTAGTGTGTTGTGGACATGGATAATGACCATGACACTCACTGGTGGCCAGGTGTCACTTGTGGGACTGAGGTTCAGCTGTTTCCTTGAAATCCACCCTGTAGACCCATATGGAATCATGACCCATAAGGTGCAAGAGCAGTCCATTTGTAGAGTGTGCTGATGGAAATATTTTGCTGCTGTACACAAAAGAATAACTGAAAGACTACTGTTGTACACCTCCTATTCTCCTGTGTTTAATTGTTTGCCCTATTTGGTGGGTTCTTCCCATTCTCATTCATGGGGTTGTGATCATTTTGCTCCCTCCCTAGAACATCATTTAGTAGTCTGTGTAGGCTTGGCTTTGTCATCATGAAATTCTTCAGTTGTTCTTTGTCATGGAAGTATTTTACTTCTCCATTATACTTGAAAGGGAGTTCTGCAGGGCACATCAGTCTGGGTTGGAACTTGTTTTCTTGCAAAACTTACTTTTTTTTTTTTTTTTTTTTTTGGTGGAGCTGGGGATTGAACTCAGGCCCTTGCACTTGCCAGGGAAGCATGTATTCCACTGAGCCATCTCCCAGCCCTTGCAAGACTTGAAGTACTTTGCTCCATGCTCTTCTTGACTTGATGGTTTGTGAAGAGAAATCTGCCATTGTTCTGATGGGTTTTCCTTTAACTGTGACCTGTTTCTTTTCTTCAGCGGCTTTTAGTATACTATTCCTGTGCTGAATTTCTGGGATCTTGATTATTATATGTCTGGGAGTGGATTTAATTGGGTTTAT
>PVKA01021997.1:0-37803 GCA_004027165.1 Ctenomys sociabilis
CTGAGCACATGACACATTGATGCTGATGTCCCAACTTGGAAGAGACCACTGACATTTGCCCTAGGCTTTTTCTCCTTACTGCATTTGGAACATAAATCTCTGGATAGGATTAACAGGGTCTGGGAGGAGAGTTAGCCTGTTTTCTAAAAACAGGCTAAAAAGTAGACTCTGGGCTTCTAGTATGGAATTGAAGCCAAAGGTGGAGAATACTCAAGAGTAACTTCAGAGTATGAGGAATGGGATTCTTAACTTTTGGGTTGGGTTCTTTGGAATTGGATTGATTTGTTTCTTGCATTTTATTCAGGTTTTGGGTAGTAGTCAGATTACTTTATTTATCTTTTTTAAAATTTTAATCATAGATACAAAAAAAATAAAACACCTAAAACCTAAGCTTCTGGAAGAACCATTTGTTCTTATCTGTCTTGTGTCTCTCCTTGAACTTGACCTTTGCCTCCCGACAGGCCTTGCGCTTGAGGGCTGGGTCTCTGTCCTTGTTGACTACCGTTTTGTCCAGGGGGATGTCCACAGAGTACCTTGTGGGCATGAGGTGGTTGTAATTATGAACCTTCACAAAGGACCTGATCTTTGACCTCTTGGCGATATTCTTCTTGCCCATGGCAGCGGTGACTTTGCGGGGATAGCGGTCAGTCCTGGCCACCAGGGCATGGTCCTGGCCACCAGGGCATGGCTGTAGGGGCGGTCGGATGTGCCGTCGTCGATGTTCTTCGCGATGACGGCTTTGTGTCCGTAATAGCGTCCAGCAAGGACCAGTGCGACTTTCCCCAGCTTCATGAACTTGCCCATTGCAATGGCCCCTAGCCCGAGTTACCTCAGATTACTTTGGAAATTAATAGTTCATTAGTAACTGAGGAATTTCAGGAGCAAGTGCTTTCTTGCTGCTTAAAGGAAGATCATAAAGTGTTGGTTGTTAGCTTTTAAAAAAATGATAGGAAGTTTATGAACAAGGCAATGCATTCAGAACTTGGTAGTTCCTTATGCTGCTTCTTTGAGCTTGAAAGTCATGGATCAAGGCAGATTTGTAAACAGAAAAATGAGTATGGGTGTGTATGGTAAATGTGATTAGAGCTAATGTACATGTGGTGGAATATGCCTTAATATCAGCAGTCTGGGAGGCTGAGGCAGGAGGATTATATTCGAGCCTGGCATGAGCAATTTAGCTTCTATCTCAAAATTTGAATAAGGACAAGGGTTGTAGCTCAGTGCAGAGACTCTGGTTTTAATTACCAGTACTAGAAAAGGAAAAAAAAAAAAAACAACAGAGTGAGCTCTGGACACAGGAAAGAACAATTATCTCTGATTTTAGGAGTTGGGAAAGGAAGGAAAAGAGAGTGGTATTCTGAAAGCATTGAGAAAGAATGGGGTTAGGATTCCTCTTTTAAAACTCAGAATTCACAAGAGTATCTATTTCTGTACATGGGCACTTAATTCTATTTGTTGTGCAATATTTATTTAGCACAGTGTGCTAGGTTCTTGGAAAGAACTTAAAAATCTAAGGTGTTGTCTGATTTCAGTACTTTTTTGGATGTAAAGCTACTTTGTTAGCAATGTGAATCATAGTTGGTTTAAAACTCAGTTGTGGATAGTCTGCCATGTGAAGGCAGACTGGTATTGTGTTCATTTATTTTTTCCTTCTGCAACTAAGCCATTGTGAAAGGCACGTATGTTAATGTAAAGTCATTCCTTACAGCTCTCAACAGAACCTTTGGGCCTGATTGGTAACCATAGAAAATTTGAGGACTCTGGTAGCCAACCAGTATGTTGGAGGTAACTTCTTTCATGGCCAAATAGTTTTTAGTGAGGAAAAGGAAATTTGAGAGAAGTTGGGTTAACTTACTGTACTTAGGATGTGTATTGACTCCTATTGATAATGATTATGGAAATTTTTATGTATTTTTGAAAGGTAGAAATAGAGTCAAGGTCCTGTCCTATGTAACTCTGTTCATATTTTTATTCTGTGTTTATAGAAAGGCTGTAGTTTGCTTATCATCTTTCCCTTCTTATTCTCACATGTATATGCACACTTAAAATTGTACTGTGACATATAAAATGGCATTTCTGTAAAGGGTTATATAGAGAATTGACATTGATGTCTGTGGTGAGGGTTAATGTTAGACTAATAGAAATGTGTTACATTTAAAAATGAAGTAAGGGATTTTTATTACCTGGTTTTAATTACCTTTGACTATTCCTCCCTAAATGCATATTAAAATTTAACTTGAACAACTTTTTTTCAGTAAGCTTTTCTTATAAGTTGTTTAGGAATAAAGGTAGCCCTACCCACCTTTTGTTGATTTCTGATTACTTGACAGTAAATTCCAGATTAATTTTGGAATGTTCATCCTATGCAGGGTCATCCTTATTTTAATGTATATCAGATGAACTTCTCTTTTGTTTTTGGGCTTTGAGAGTTTAGAAACTGTTCTGGGGTAGTAGGATTTTGACTTTGCTAGGTTTTGTTTCTGTTTTTTTTTTTTTTTTTAGGTCTTAAAGTTGCTGTGTATAAACAAAAGAAGCCCTCTGACATGGCATTAGCCTTATTTGGTAGAATTGAAATTGCAAGAGTGGTACGCCTTTTGTGGGGGAGGGCTCGCCTTGAATTGCATCATCACAGTCCCTTTTAAAAATTTATTTTGAGACAGTTTTGCTCAACTGTCTAGTTTGGGCACTAACTTGTGATTCTCTTGCTTCAGCCTCCCAGAGTGCTTGAATTGAGACAATAGCTTTTAAATGAGAAAACACTGGGTTGTGTAAAAATTAAACCAAAAATCACCAGATTGTGATATTAGAGTATTGATCAAGGTTGTAGGCTCAAGTATTAATGTAGAAATTAATAAATCATGTATTATTAAAAGAACAATATTGATGGACTTTCTGAGGTAAGTACATGAGAATGGTGGTGTCAGTTGCAGTTTGTAAGCTTTTTTCCCTCAGATTTAAAAATGACTGACATGGGGCTTGGTAGTGCATATCTGTAATCCCAACTTCTTGGGAGGTTGAAACAGGAAGATTGAATTCAAGGACAATGTGGCAGTTTATTGAGACCTTGTCTTTAAAAAGAAAAAGGGGTATGAATGTAGCTCAGTGAGAGGACAGTTGCCTAGTACATGCAAGGTCTTGGGTTCAATACCCAGTGTCTGTAAAAAATAATACTGTGTTCTAGCCACTATGATCCAGTTCTCTGGGATTTTAACCATGACCCAAGAAGAAGCTGACATTATTGTTCTGTAGTTGGGAAAATAAAGCCCATCTATTTAAATAGCTATTTAAGTGGCACAAAACCAAGTAACTTGTTGATATTTGGAACTGACCCAGATCTATTTCTAGCGTAGCAATAGCCAGTGGAAATATAATAGGAGCGGCATAGATACTTAAAATTATTTATTTATTTATTTATTTATTTATTTATTTATTTATTTATTTTGGTGGAACCGGGGATTGAACTCAAACCCTTGTGCTTGCCAGGGAAGGGCTTATTCTACTGAGCCATCTCCCTGGCCCTGGTATTTAAAAAAATTTAATTGATACATTAGCAAAGTAAAAATAATAGGTGAAGTTAATTTTAATTCAATACATAAAAATAATAACTTCAACATGTAATATGAAAAATTGATATATTTTACATTCTTTTCATATGTCTTCAGAGTTTTCATGTTTCTCGTGGTTCCTATATGGGACCTTACAGTGTACAGTGGTCAGAATTCCATTTTGCCTCTTAAACCTTTAAGTACTAAAGGAGGAAAGGCTTCAATAGTAACCTATATTATGTTTTTGAATTAAAGATTATAGCATTCAGTTATAGTCATGTTTAGTTTAGTAAAATGACTCATTAGAAAAGTTACAGAATGTTTTTCTGGTGATGCAGATATTTGGTTGTATTTCCTGTATTTAGAAACTGTTCCTGAATAAGAGTAGGTTAAGCAAAACAGAAAAGTAATAGTTTTTTTTAGAGATTTATGTATTTATTACTATTTTTGTTTTTTAGGGAAGGGTTTACAGGGTATTCAAGGTCTCACTACTAGATCAAACTTGTAGTGATCTCCCTGTTTACAGCTTCCCAAGTGCTGGGATTATAGGCACGCACCACCCTGCCCAGTCTCAATTGCCATCTGGGGCTGGCACAGCAAACCTGGGGATTGAACTACCCCAGCCCCTGTGCCTGCTTGCAGGTACTTTAATCTGCTGAGCTATTTGGCCAGCCCTTCAGAAAAGTAGTATTTAAAAAACAAGTAGAGTTTAAGAAATGTAGTCATTGGCTAGGTGTGGTGGCACGTGCCTGTAATACGAGTAAATGGGAAGCTGAGGCAGGAGGATGGCTAAAAGTTTGGACCAGCCTGGGGTACACAATAAGTACAAGGCCAACTTTAGCTACATAGCAAGATCCTGTTCCAGAAACAAAGACAAAAACAAAAACAAAAATAAAACAACCAACCAAACAAGAAATAAAGTAATACAGCTACCCTTGCTAATAAAGACCATATGTAACTAAGACCAATTTTAACCACAGAGAGAGAACAGATGAAGTATAGTATAGTACATGGCTCTAAGGTAGATAATTGAGTTTGGCGATCTATGTCAAGGGTCTGCTGCATGCCAGGCATTGTTTATATGTTTAGAGATTAAAATGAGAACTGGAATCTTTGCTGAAGAATTTTATCCTTAAGTGTTAAAGTATAATTATTCTACCCTGTTTTTCCCCATCATCTGTTTAAAATTGAGAAGGAAAAATGGGAAAAAGGTAGGCAGAGTCAAGCCATACATATTTCTTTGGACATTTGACAGTGGAGACTGTTACAGATACTTGTGCCACAGCGTTGTATTACTTACTATATTTTAGACTCCTTTGCCAGGTCTATGTGCACTGTGAAGAGCACATGGTCAGACAAGCCTCAATCGTGATGATCTAAATCAGCTACAAAATACTGCCCTTGTGATGGCCTCTGACCTGAATTGTCATTGATCTCCTCCTCTTCCTCCTTCTCCTTTTTCTTTTTTTACATATACAATTTTTCAAATTGCTCCTTTTTATTTTTATTTTTTGTGGCACCAGGGATCTGTCAGGCAAATGCTTATGCTTCTGAGCTATCTCGACCCAGTCCCCGTTACCCCTTCCCCTTACCTGTCTCCCTTTTGCTGTTCCCCCTCTTTCTGTTCCCCCTCTTTCTCATCCTCCCCCTCTTCCATCTGCTCCCACTTCCTCATTCTTCAAACCTTTTCCTTCTCCCCCACCACCCCAGTGCTGGGATTATAGGTGTGTGCCACCTTGCCCAGATTTAATTTGCAATATGACTGTACTTTATCAAGACTCATAAATATACTTAAGTATATTAGTCTAGGTACTATCCCATGTCGGTATTAAGCTGGATATTATATATAGAATTATGTGGTTGTAATGTAGATGAATATACAATGTGCCTAATCACTTAAATGGAAAACATAGCTGGTATTATACCTGGAGCCAGTTATAGTGCTGTATTCCTCTAATTTCAGCACTCAGGAAGCTAAAGTAGAAGGATCACCACAATTTCAAGGTCAGGCTGAACTACACAGCAAGAACCTGTCTTAAAAAAAAAAAAAAAGTCCTGCCTCAGACAATTGAATTCAAGGCCAGCCTGAACTATACTAAAGGCCTTGTCTCAAAGACAAACTAAAACCCAGAAAACCACACATTTATAGTTTAGGAAACATGAATTATATAGGAATCTGAGAGCCATTTCTAGTATATAGGATTTTATTAAACAAGATGAAGTCTTTAAATTCTGGCAGTTGTTTTGATTTATGTTTGATTTTGCAAGTTTAAAAAAAAAAGTTGACCATTTTAGGGGAACTGAACAACTATTTTGTAAAATATTCAAATGTCAAATTGGAGTAAATTAGGTGGCTTACAGGTTTATTAGCTCAGTTGTTTAAGTGCCTGCTGGGACAAACCTAATCAGGCGCAGTGGACCGTGGTTCGATCCCTAGCTCCCCAAGACTTAACAGACTCACTTAAGGCAGCGTGAGCCAGGAAAAAAAAAAAAAAAATCTCCTATTGGGCTGGCCAAATAGCTCAGCAGATTAAAGTACCTGTAAGCAGGCACAGGGGCCAAGTTTTAATCCAGGGGCCTGCCATGCTGGCTTCACCTACAGGGTGTGCTGAGGTGGCAATTGAGACTGGGTGTGGTGGCACAGGCCTGTAAACCCAGCTCTTGGGGGGCTGATCTAGTAGTGAGGCCCTGAACACCCTGTAGACAAATATATATATTTTATATAAAAAGGATAAAATATTTTAACTTGCGCTTGACCAAGTCTTAGGATGTATTAGTGAGTCTTAAAGGGTGGACACAGCTAAATCTCAAAATAGATGAAAGCTGATCAGTACATTTAAACTTGTGGAATAGCTGGGATAGGACTCTTCTCCCAGCTGAATAATTCTTTCTGTTGCTTTCATTAAGAAGACATCACTGGATGTTTAATGACAATTGTAAAGAAGGAGCTTGAATTGTATCATAAGTGAAAAGATGACAGGGGCCATTTTGGTAACGTTTAACACTGTCAGAGTACAAGCAGCATTTGGATGGAGAGGTTGCAAGAGATTACCAAATATTTTGAGAGGCTGGTATGAGCGTACATTTCTGTATCGATAATGTTTTTTTTTTCTTTGCCTCTATCCCTTTCAGACCACCGAGCTATCTCCCCAGATCCCCAGTGTTCAATTTTGAGGCAAGAACTTAATCAGCTATAAATGTGTAAATGAATCTTTACTGTGTAAGGAATTTTGAGATTACTGTCAGGGAACATCTGAAATGAACACAGGCAAAAATCTAAGTCTGTGTGTGTAGATTCCCTAGAATATTAAGTGGCACAATCTGTGTGGGGGTACATTTAAAAAAAATGTGTAAAGTCACCTTTTTTTTATTACTACAGCAAAATATTTGAAATAACTTCCAGAGAAAAGATTTATTTTGGCTTAAAGTTTTGGAAGTTCTACTCCATGATGAGTTGACTTCCATTTTAAGTTTGGGGCCAAGCAAAATTGCTTACTCACAAGCCAGAAAACAAAAGGGAACGGAAAGGCTTGGGGTCTCCTTCAAGGGTACTCAGCTAAGGATGTACTGCTCTTTTGCTTGTTCCCACCTCTCAGAGATGCTTTTATACTTCCTAGTAGTGCTGCTCTGCAGACTAATCCCTTTTAATATATGGGCCTCTGAGGAGCATTCAGGTTTGTAATTCTGGCAGTGTAACTGCATGATTACATGTCTTCGAAGTGTGTTTTCACATTTGGCTTTATGTTGAGAAGATGAAAATGATCATAAAAGGGTAAAGGAAACAATATTCACATTTATCTGTGCCACCCAGAAAAATGTAATGGAAGATGGAATGTGATTATTGTTTAGATTAGACTGTAATTATGTACTGCAAAAATGTGTGTGTTAGTAAAAAAATAAAATGGAAAAAAATTGAAAAATCTTTGTTCTTGTTTACATACTCTGTATTCAACTTTCATAGGAATAAAGAACACTAGTTGTTTGAAATTCGCTCTCTTAACACATGTAATTTTGAGAAGCTTATGGTATTTTCAATTAAAAGCCTGCTAGAGTGGTTTTATGACAGAAATTAGAGATGCAAAATAGCTCTTTTCAATAAAAGTTTGTGAGTGTGTATGTGTACGTGTGCATGTGTGCATACCTCATAAAGTTCCTGGTGTAGTAAAATTGCTTTAGCGTGTTTAGGACAAGGCTGTAATTTTTATGATTTACTGGTGGCTTCTCTGAACTACTGATAGTATATTCTTGACTAACTATTGGGCAGCATGGGACAGTCCCATTGGGTGGCTCATACAGGGCACTTGAAATGATGATCGTGTATGCACTACTGATGGCTTAAGGTGGTAGAAGCATGATAATAGTAGATGTGATTGATAGATTATAGTATACTATACTTTTAAAACTGGAGAAGCAGAGTAGTGCATATGTAGAATTCCAGCTGATTGGGAGGTTTAGATAGGAGTATCATGATTTCAAGGCCAGCTTTGGCAACATAATGAGACCCCCATCTCAAACTAATAAAACCTGGGAAGAACCATTGAAATCATTTTATCAAGTATGTTCATTTTATGAGGTGAGATCTAAAAAAATGCAATAGAAATTGAAATTAACATTATTATTATAAAAAATACCTTGCCTTTGATCCTTCTCAAAAGCTTCAGACCTGCTTATGCTATTGTTCTGGCCACTTTCTGGAGCAGTTCTGGAAGGTTTGTTGTTAAGAGTCATTGCTTACCCTGTCATGGATACTTTGATGTTCTGAATCAGTATGAAACATTTACTTTGTTATGCTCATTTTGACTTAAGGAAGAGCCACAAGTTTCATGGTGCCAGACCTTGTGAATAAGGTGAATTTGGACATAGCAGTTTTACAAACCCAGCTTTCCATCAGATAGCCATCAGCCGCAGTGTTATACTTTTGATTCTGTCTCAAAAGAGGACTTCCAAGAACTGCTTAAGAACTGCAAGATTAGTGTGATTGAAATATGTGTGTGTGTGGCTTTTCAGAGGGATTAATGGTAATGTGTCCTTTTTTTTTTTGTGGAACCAGGGATTGAACTCAGGCCCTTGCGCTTGCCAGGGAAGCACTTATTCCACTGAGCCATCTCCCCGGCTCCAATGTGTCTTTATTATAATAAAATTTTTAAAAATGTAAACAGTCATGTATATCTTAACTAGCCCTTATATCCATGAAGAACTTGAGGGTCAAAGGTAGAAATCTGATGACTATTTATAGTAGAAATAATTTTAAAAATCTGTATTTGGCTCTAGAGAAAGTTATATATAGGTGTAGGGAAAGTCTTGGTTTAAATAGAGCATTAGTCATAGTGAGCTCATTTTAGTCTTAAGAGTGACATAGTTGTAGAACTCAGTTGATCTTGACCTCCAGTAACAGAAGTATAATGTTAAGAAAACCAGACACAGAGTAAGAGATTGGCATAGGAGAAGAGGACCACATCAGAAGATTTGGAATATGAAGGTGTTAGTTTTGGATCCTGTTTTCAGAGGAACATTGAGAAACTTACTGTTCAACTTAGGTTCCTAAAAGCTGTTTGAAACCAGAAGCCCCAGCTGGCTTCTTAAGGTTCTTATTAAACTGATTTCTAGTGTTATTGCTGGGCACACAAACAAGTCTAAGCCTGGCCTTTTGCTTATTTCCCTTAATGGGTATCTGTTGCCTTCTCCACTGTATCAGTGTCACAGAACCGCCTCTTACTTTCCTAGGGGTCTGATTCAAACATTGTAACCCTTCTTTAAAGCTGTAAGATTAACAGTTGTTTGTCAGACTTGCCTACCAGCCTTAAAAACAGCAATAATGTTAAGGTGTTTCTTTCTTTTTCCCATCAGAGTGGCTAGTAGGTTTAAATACTTGTGGATTTGTACTTGTGCTGTTTAGGTATTGTTTCTGTAAATGGACATAAAAATCTGTGATCATTACAAGCAGTGTTAACTCTACTCTGATCTTGTATATCATCAACTGTAGCTGTGGAAATGGCTAAAGAATGGCACACCTGCTGGCAGAACAAAACAACTTTCTGATAAAGCACACAGTTAAAAAAAATGGGGTTGAAAGAACCTCCAGTTCTCTTCTGCAAGGCACTCATTGTTTTTATCTTACTTTCTCAGTTTCCATTTGGGGAAGAAGGGAAATGATCTTAATTAAACACTGAGGATGTACCAAAAACCAAGTGTTTTACAGTATACATCTTATTTTTCCTTCTTTGATATAACAATGTTCTTACTCTACTTAGAACTTAAGGAACTGTATCACATTCCTTAAGTAGTATCCCACAGCTAGTAGAGCTGGAATTCGAATTTAAGGACCCCCACTCCCCCATTGAATCCAAAGGTTTTACGCAGAACTAAACTTCCAGAATTTTTTGAAATTTTACTTTAGCTTTTATTATGTATCACCTTGCATGGCCTTGAGTTTAAGATCTTAGCTCAGATCTTACTGGGTCCTTTTTTGCTTTTCTTTTTACCAAGAATCAAACTCAAAAGCCTCGTGCTTGCCAGGCGGGCTATGTACCATTGATCTGTATCCCAAGCCCTTAACTCAGATCTTGTAGGATTTTTGCTTTAGGACCACAGCATGCAAATTATATTTATTCTCCTCAGAATGACTAGTCATCACTGTTTTCTACCTAATTGTGTACTTGAATGCCTTTTAGGTTCTTTCATCTGTGATTTTCCTTTTTTTTTTTTTTTTTTATTTAAAAAGATTTTATTTTATTTATTTTTTATTTTAATTAATACATTGTACATTGTTATCTTCTTAGTGGTTATCCATAATATGTAAGAAGCAGACAGGATATCCTGTCCAGATACTATTAGTACAAGTCCTCTCATTGAGTTAAGCTAAAGTAGCTGTATAATCTATCCTAACTATTCTGCATATACCAATACAAAATAGTCCTTCCTTTGTTGCCTCTTTTCTGTTTAGTCCTGTCAGAGGTGGGTATTCTGTTGGCATCTAAATACTTTAGGTGCATGAATTTAGGCAAAACAGTCCAACACAGTTGAGCAGTCCACAATAGTAGTGGGTTATCTGCAGAAGTTGTTGACTTGAGCCCTTCACAGCTCTGTATATTAATATGGCTTTACTTTTTATACTTTGTTTTTCTACTTTTCTGTTGGATGGTTAAGACCAAGATAAAGCAAGACCTGTATAATGAGAAATGTAACTTTTGTATCACATAAAGTCAGTCAGGTACCATCAGGGTTTATCCTATAACCCTATACTGCATTTTGTAGATCCTTTGTCAGTGTCAACCATGTGGATGAGTCACGGCCATTGCTTGACCATTGCTCTCTGTGGAAGCCTGAGAGAATTTTCTGTCCATGTGACTCTCTGTAGGCACACTGTATATCATCAGTCGCATTCCTCTGTGGCCCCATAATCTCCTTGATCAGAAAATTTGGGGCACAACTGAGTTCCATGATACTACAGTACAGGTTCTCCTATGTTCTGAGTCTTCACTGACCTTGAAAGGCTAGGGCCAAAATGTTGGCTGACCTTGCAGCCTTTCTTTTTCTCCAATTTTTAATCTGCAAACATAGGTTGTTAACCCTCCAGTAGAGACGTTTATTATTACCCTTCAACATATGCAGTTCAGTTTACCCACATTATTTGTCTAAATATCAGACATCATAGTCATAACATGGAACATGTATTTTCCATCAAGTATTGAGATATTAAACTCTTAAGTCCTTACAGAATATGAAGAAAGAAAAAAAAATTAAAAAAAAAAGGAATGAACACTTAAATATATTTACATAGAAATTTAATTTAGAAATCTGTTCATATACAGCATTGTAGCAGGACTGTCCTGTGACTTTTGTGTGTGTGTGTGTGTGTGTGTGTGTGTGTGTGTGTGTCTTATTTTTCATTTATTACCCTTAAAATGACAGGCATTCCAAGTGTGACCCTTCTGTTACACATCGCTAAATTCAGTGTAGGTGCTTGGTTCATAGGTATTAGCATATATAGTTAGTCAGGAGGAGAATCCTACCAATTAACTGGTAGTTTCAAAAATCTGCTAATGTTTCTCAGGATCATTGTCTTACCCAGCTAGTATGAGTAAATTAATGGTTTTGCCCCTGTCATGTTTCCCAACTTTTCTCCTTGCCCTCTCCCATTGCCCAGTCCTCAAGTTTTCGCTTTCCTTTTAATTATGTTGTACTTTTCTATTTGTCATTCTTCTTTTGAGTACTTATTCTAGGGAGACTATATGATATTTGCACATGTGGGTCTGGTTTATTTTGCTTATAAGTATATCCTCAAGTGACATCCACTTAAATATGAAGGCTTCAAGTTTATCATTCTTTATAGGTAATATTCCATTGTATAAAAATACCACATCTTTTTCAACCATTCCTCATGTGACAGGCATCTTGGTTGTTTCCAAGATTCGGCCATCCCAGATTGTGCTGCTATAAACATAGGTACACATATATCCTTGATAAGATGTTTTCAGTTCCTCTGGGAAAATTCCCAGAAGGGGTATATAGCTGGCTTGAATGGGATTTCCAGTCCTAATTTCTTCAGGAGTCTCCACAGTGATTTCCATAATGTTGTACCAGTTTACATTCCCACCAGCAGTGGAAAAGGGTTCCTTTTTTCCCACAATCTGTCCAACATTTGTTGTTGGTTGATTTGTTTATGATAGCCATTCTGTCTGGCTATCATTTGTTGTACAACCAAATTTGTACAACAGTTTTGGGAGTATGGCCTTTTTTACAATGTTGGTTGTTCTTATGAGATGGTATGTCAGTGTTGTTTTAATTTGCATTTCAGGGATGGCTAGTGATGTGTCGCAGTTTTTCGTATATTTATTTGCTTCTTTAATTTCATCCTCAGAAGTGTGTGTTCATTTCGGATGCCCATTTCTGGATTGGGTCTTTAAATTTTGGGCCCTTAATGTTTTTTATTTCTTTATAAATTCTAGAGAGCAGATGCCTGTCTGAGTTCTTGTGAGTTACGATTTTTTCAAAATTTGTGGGTTTTCTTTGTACTTTGTTGGTAATTTCTTTTGATGTGCAAAAACTTCTCAATAACAGGTGGTCCTAGTTGTTAATTCTTTCAAGTATTACCCATTTAATTTGATTTTTGTTCATGAACTCTGCCTACCCCTATGTCTTCAAGAGTTCCTCCTACTTTTTCTTCCAGGAGATTGAGTGTTTTTGTTTTAATGTTTAGATCTTTAATCCATTTTGACTTTAGCTTAGTGCATGGAGATAGACCTGGGTCAAGTTTTAGTTTTCGGCATGTGGAGAGCCAGTTTTTTCCAGCACCATTTGTTAAAGAGGCGATCTTTCTTCCAAGAAGCATGTTTGGCTCCTTTGTCAAAGATTAAGTGGTTGAGTGTGTTCGTACATGCCTCTGCATCTTCTATTCCATTGATCCTCAGGTGTATTTTGTTCCCAGTACCATGCTGATTTTATCACAGTAGCTTTGTAGTATAATTTCAAGTCAGGAATTGTAATGCATCCTGCCTTGTGTTTGTTGGCCAGGATTGCCTTTGCTATTCTAGGTCATTTCTGGTTCCAAATAAATTTTAATAATGATTTCTCTAGGTCTGGGAGGTATGTTTGTGGTAGTTTGATAGAAATTGCATTGAATTTGTACAACAGTTTTGGGAGTATGGCCGTTTTTACGATGTTGGTTGTTCCTATTCAGGAGCAGGGAATATCTTTACATTTTCTCAAATCCTCTGTGATCTATTTTTTTCAAATTAGCATAATTTTCCATGAAAAGATCTTTGACTTCTTTAGTTAGATGTATTCCATGGTATTTCATTTTCCACAGTGCTATTGTAAATGGTATTGTTTCTCTAATTTCCCTCTCACAGTTTGTTATCTGTGTAGAGGAATCCTATTGACTTTTGGGTATTTACTTTGTATCCTGCTATGCTACTGAATTTGTATATCAATTCTAGTAGCTTTTTGGTGGAGTTTTTTGGGTCTTCCAAGGAAAGTATCATGTCATCTGCAAATAATGATAATTTAACTTCTTTAGCTGTTCTTACTCCTTTTATTTCTCCCTCTTGTCTAATGGCTGTAGGTAATGATTCCAGAACTATGTTGAATAGGATGGATGATAGAGGACGTACTTGTCTTGTACTGGATCTGAGAGTGAAAGATTTCAGCTTTTCTCTGTTTAGAATTATATTAGCTGTTGGATTGTCATAGATGGCTTTTATCAGGTTAAAGTAGAGGCCTTCTATTCCAATTATCTGTATGTTTTCCCTTATATATAGTTTTCCTTAGTTCTTTTGAGTTCCTGATTTGGAATCATGTACCACTGGCAGTTCTTTAGAAGCACCTCTCCTCTTTTGCTTATAAGACATATTCCAGCTGGGGAGATGGCTCAGTAGAATAAGCACTTGCCTGGCAAGTGAAAGGGCCTGAGTTCAATCCCTGGTTCCGCCAAAAAGAAAAAAAAAAAAAAAAAAAAAAGACTTATATTCCATCTGGGAGCTTTCAGGACAGGGAAATACCACAGGGAAGCTTGACTATCTACACGCAGCATGGGAGAAAATACCTAATCTGCTTTCTAAAATACTGATATTCATTGGAGGCTAATTTTCTTTATTCATTGAACATCTACCAGTAAAGTGCTCTTTACTGACATGACTTGGTGCTAATTTTCCCAAGAAAATAGTAACTTTCCATTGTTCAGGATTTAGTTTGGGAGCTAAAGTATGCATAAAATTGGCAGTGTGAAAAGTGCCACAAAACCATAGATTGTACAACCAGCAAACCAACCAGCACCCAAACAAACCACTGTATTTTTACAGAGAGAGAGAAAGGAACACAGATATAACCAGGTATTACAGAGGCTCTGGTTCTGGATCCCGGCTCTGTCGCAGAATATCCTGTGGAGATTTGAGTTCATTAGACAGAAAACTGATTTCTGCTTTGCAATGATTTGTATCATTAAGGAAAGTGCCTTTTTAAAAAAAAAATATTTTAGGGAAGGGTCTACAAAGTTCAGGGTCTCGCTACTAGATCAGACTTGTAGTGATCCTCCTGTTTACAGCCTCCCAAGAGCTGGGATTACAGGCAAGTGCCACCATGCCTGTTCTCAATTGAAGTCTCAGTGCGCCCCAGGGGCAGGGCTGGCCCGAACACACAACTGCCAGGTGCTTTAATCTGCTGAGCTGTTTGGCCCTTAAGGAGTGTCTTTTATTTCCATAGTTTTTAGAAGTAGGTTTGCTCTTACCTCTTGAATATTTCTGTGCATTTTTCAGATTTATTTATTTATTTATTTATTTATTTATTTATTTATTTATTTATTGGAGGGAACCAGGGATTGAACTCAGGCCCTTCATCTTGACAGGGAAGCATTTATTCCACTGATCCATCTTCCTGGCCCGCTTTTATTTTATTTTACTTAAAAGATTTTATTGACTTATAAATTATACATGTTTATAGGATACTATTGATGTCTTAATATATGTATGTATTGTGTAAGGTTCAAATCAGTGTTAGTATCTCTTGAACCATTTCATTTCTTTGTGGTAAAACCATTCAGAGTATCTTTTCTTAATTTGACTTACAACATACTTTTATCATGATTTATAGTTATTCTGCTGTACTTCTCTTAGCTAACTACTTATAACTTGGCCAACCTTTCCCTCTCTTCCTTTGCCATTCCTTTGCCAGCCCTGGTAACCAGTGTTCTGCTTTCTACTTCTGAGGTTTATCTTTTTGAGATCCGATATATGAGTTGAGGTCATGTATTTATTTATTTTTTTCTTTTCTTTTCTCTCTTTCTCTCTTTTTTTCTTCCTTCCTTCCCTTTCCTTCCTCCCTCCCTCCCTCCCTCCCTTCTTCTTTCTTTCTTTCTTTCTTTCTTTCTTTCTTTCTTTCTTTCTTTCTTTCTTTCTTTCTTTCTTTCTTTCTTTCTTTCTTTCTTTCTTTCTTTCTTTCTTTCTTTCTTTCCTGCTGTATTGGGGATTGAACTCAGGACCCTGCGCTTGCCAGGCAAGCGCTTATTCTGCTGAGCTCTTTCCCTGGCCCCTCCCTATCCTTAACCTGTATCTTACCCTGAAATAGAAATAGTTGAAAATGGTGTGATTGCCATATTCTTTGTCTGGTTAGTAGATCTATGAGATATAATGTGTAATTAATTTGCAGAATTTCTGTTATGGAAGCACATTTTGTCTTGTAGTTAATTGCAGAACTGAGTAAATAGGTTTCATTTATTTGTATGTATTTTGAGCTAAATTTTTTACATCTAATAAAATTTTGTGTTCTGTAAAGTCTTATTTGGAGTCTATAAATTTGTGTTTTGGAGGCACAATAGTGTAAAGTTTACTCTTAATGAAGCTTATTGTAGTGTGGCAATTACATATTTTAATCACTGAATCAGGTCAGATAGGACTTCTTGGCATTGTTTTGTGGCTCCCTAGTTTTAAGTTATTATAGCCATTAAAATAGTATTTAAAGCCGGGCGTGGTGGCGCATGCCTGTAATCCCAGCACTTGGGAGGCTGAGGCAGGAGGATTGTTGTGAGTTCAAGACCAGCCTGAGCTACAAAGTGAGCTTAAGGCCAGCCTGAACTGCATAGTGAGACCCTGTCTCAAAAAGACAAAAAAAAAAAAAAAAAAAATAGTATTTAAAGATTCAAGTTTGTTGACTTATCACTAAATTATCTTTCCCAAGCAGTTAAAAATGAGGTAGAATTGTAAGCTGTATTATGCTGAATTGGCTGATATTTTCTCTTCAGTTAAAGAGAGGTTATGTGACTGAATCTTTCTCATATGGGGAATAGCAGTGATTTGATTTTTAGTAATTGTGAGCATTTTGTTTCATGGAGCCATTTTCAAAAAAATATTTTATTTTATTTGGTATAGGGTCTCCTTACACAACTTGGACTTGTAGTGATCCTCCTGTCTTAGCCTCTCCAGCACTGGGACTACAGGTTTGTGCCACTATGCCCAGTTCCAGGGTTGGCATGGCTTGTGGTACCGGGGATTGAACCTGTGTCTTTGAGCTTGCCAAGCAGCCATTTAGACTGCCAGGGTATCTCCCCATCCCTAGCCATGTGTTATACTTCACTAAAGCAACCATCTGGAGTTAGGCTGTCTTAGGGTTCTTCATCATTGCTGTGCTATGCTTGAAGTGATGTGGTCTTTGTAGTGTGTTTTTTCCTATTAGTGTATTTGAACATGTCAGCCAGTTTCTGTTTATCTGTCTCATCTTAAACTATTTTATATAGAAAAACTAGTGCTTGAATGCATATTGTACACCAGTTATTGTGCTTGGTGTTCTTTTGTACATTAGTTTACTAAAGCTATGTGAGAAATACTGTTTTTAATCTAAGTTTTGTAAGTGTACAAGTGAATTCTTTGAAGATTCAAATTCTGGCATTAGAGCCAACAAGTGAAATGGCCAGATTCAAATAACATCTGCCGGTATTTTTAACTTTGTGGTATGTAACAGGACCAGATCAAATCTGTATTATCAGTTTTTTCCTTTTCCTTTTTCTGTTAAGTACTTATCCTTCTTTCAGAGGCTTCTGTTGGGACACTAAGAAGTAAAGATCGTAACTCTTGATGTCACCAGAAGTATATTACTGGTATTGTTTTTTTTTTTTAATCAGTCACTCCTGGATTGTGATTTTGGAGAATTGAATAACCATGGAAAATATCATTAATTCTTGGGTTGTCACACTTATAATGTAGAGTTGCATTTCTAGTCTAGGATAGTTGTCCTAGTTAGTTTTATTTTGTTGCTGGGACAAAGTACCTGATACCCAAAATTAAAGAAGGAAAGGTTTATTTAGCTCACACTGTGTGGAGGTTTCAGTCCATCTGCAGTTGGTTCCAAGGAAGACTGGCACATTGCAGAGGGCAGCAGTTCATAGCAGTGGAAAACAACAAAACAGCAAGTACAAAAGGGAGGAGTAACAGCGACAATGGCTACAGAGAGCTAGTCTGTCTTCCTTATGTTGCATTCAGACTATCTGCCCCAGGCTGGGTGTAGCACTCACAACCATAGTCCCAGCAGCACGCACACCTGTAATCCCAGCACTGGATCATGAATTAATTAATCACAAAGTCTAGAAGTCTGCCCCATGACTGCATGAAGCTTTGGGAGAATAGCTAGATACCAACTACAATAGTCAATACCCTTAGTAGTATGGTTTATTATAAACTGAGGCACCAGATATATCTGGAAAATATGAATATACCCCTTGACGTGATTAAGAGCCTAAGCTGAGAGTTGTTCTTTGTATTTGTATATTAGGTTGGCTAGCTCTTGTAGTCCAGGCAGGTTGTTTAACATCCTCAGATACTTTTCTCATCTTTAAAACAAGGGTAGTATTAACACCTTCCTTCCTTAGAGGAAGTTGCTGATTATAATGATGGTGGTATTATAAGGATGGAATAAGAAATTGTGAAATATTTAGCAGGTTGTCTTATATATATTAAACTTCAGATGTCGTCTTATATATCTAATAAGGAAACTCCAGTAGTATAGCCTGTGTAACATTTTAAAGGTAGTTGATTGATGATGTACTGGTTACTTTGTACCTTAGTGTTATACTTGGTGGTCTTAAAGCCTTTAGGGTAATTACTTTAGGTTGCAAGTAAACATTACACATTTTGAAATATCTAAAGTTATATTTGAAAATACTCTGCTTATAGGTAAGGGCTTCCTTCCAGGGGGAAAAAGTTACTCTCAATTTAAACATTTTATTGTGATAAAATTACTAAGCTATAGTGAACACTTTCAAGTATGTTCATAGGTATAATCTATAAGTTTATGATCATTTTTTGATTCATGAGCATCATTTGAGTACATACAGTTTATGAGCATCATTTGAGTAAATACTTGTTTTGCTATACCTTTATTAGCAGTTTTTCTTTTTTTTATTGTTTCCTTACCTGTTACACTCTTAAAATGATAACCACTTTTTTTTTTTTTTTTCCTGCCCTGCTCAGCCTTCCTTGGGTGTGAGGCTGGCGTGCCTTCTGTGGTGCTTGGGATTGAACCATGGTCCCTCTGGTTGCATAAGCTTGCCTAAACAGGTGCTTTAGACTGCTGAGTTATTTCACTGGCCCCACCACTTAAAATATAATGCAGTTGTACCTCTCTGGGAAATGCTGAGGATATCCAATTACTTCAAAAACTCTAGGGCCTTCCTGTTTAGTTTGAACTCAGTTCTGGTTATTTCTTTGTTATCTTCTTGTATTTTCAACTAAGTACCCTTAAAGCACTGGTGTTTTGTGAGGCCAGGGTAATTTCATTTAAATGAAGTTGAAAAGTTAAGCACTTGAGGATTCTCTTTAAAGGAACACCCAACAAAGCTGTCCATGGTTTTAGTGTTCTATGCTTATCTTTTTTAGTTTCGCAACTTCTTTGAGCTGATCAGTTTGTGTATCCAGAAGAACCACTCATAATGTCTCTGCTCTTTGCTTCATAGACCCTTTTTTTTTTTTTAATTTGGCGTAACTGAGGATTGAATTTAGGCTCCTGTGCTTGCCAGGGAAGTGCTTATTCCAATGAGCCATCCCCCCAGCCCCTTTCTTTTTCCTGCCCCCTCCCAAGAGCTGGGATTACAGTCGTGTGCCACCACACCAGTCTCAGTCACCATCTTGGGTGTGCCCCGGGCGTGGCTGGCCAGGCAGGCCTAGGGATCAAACTTTAAGCCCTTGTACCTGCTTGCTGGTGCTTTAACCCTCTGAGCTATTTGGCAGGCCCCGAGATGCTTAGCTTTTTTTGGGGGGGGGGGGCAGAACCGGAACCTGCACTGGCTATTGAACTCAGGCCCTTGCACTTGCTAGGCAAGCACTATTCTACTGAACTGTCCCTGCAGCCTCCAGAAACCCTTAGTTTTTAACTCTGGTATTCATTAGCTGAATAGGAAGAAAAGAAGAAAGCCTGTACTAAAAGTTCTTTGAATTGGATTAATTTCATGGCTTTTTAAGCTTTTTAAGCATTAACTAATGACTAACTGGCTGTGGATTCCTAGGCAAGCCACTTATTGCTTACCTGTTAAAAGGATTGTTGGCTCAGTAAGGAGCCTTCCTTACTGATTTAAGGAAATGGAACAAACAGAATATATTTCCATGGTGTATCATCATTCTTTTTTGTGTTTGTAAGAATCAGAAATAAGGTATAAGGTCTGGTGATATGGTCATAGAGATCATATGAGTATTTAAAAGACCTTTATGTTCTCTTAATACTCTTTAAGTTTCAAATACTCAAATTATTTGCGTTTGTTCTAATGGGTAAGAAACATCAATTGTAGTACCCCCCACCCCCACCCCCACTCCAGGGAAGAGACATAAAGCCTGATTTTATGATTCTGGAACTTCATTGTTTTTTCCATTTAGGAGGTTTATAAACAGCCAGAACCTTCCATTAATACCCTCACTTTTATCAAATAGCACAATTTATTGTAATCTGTTATTTTGTTGTCATAGTGTCCTCTGAAACAGAAAAGCAGTTGATGTTTCTACAGAAATACAAGGTTTTCATTGGCATTTGTTGCTAGAATTTTTTTCTTAGTATTTAGACTGTGGAGGTGTAATGAGTACAAAGGGTGATAGGATGTTTGGACTCTGAACAGTTAGTATTAACTCACTCGGTTAATGACTAAACTTTTATTTAGTGATTTAGGGCTTTCTACTTTTTTTTTTTAAATAACATAGAAACATCCTGATATATGTTAATACAGGGGCTGAACATTAGAACTCAGGCTAGAATAGAACATTTTATTGCTGTGTCATGCTCCTTCCAACTAACACAGAGAGCAACAACAGGTGACAGTTTCTGATGGTGATCTTAACATATTTGAATTAGTGAATCCCTATGAAATAAGATGATTCCTGAAATGTGGATATGAAATCCTAAAAGAAATAAAAAGTGATAAATTTTTACCTTTTATTCAAGTGCCAGTGTTGGGAATATAGCTCATCAGCATAGAGTCTGCCTGGCAAGTACAAAATGAAACAAAACAATGCAACACACTGCAGTGCAACACAACATGACAACATGAGTATTCTAATGCCAGTAAAGCTTTGACTAGGCTGTAGAAGGAATCCACACAGGAACAAGCAGTGGGTTCCAGTAAAATCATTACTATTTTTGATGGAACTAGGGATTGAACTTGGGCCCTTGGGAAGTGCTTATTCTACTGAGCCATCTCCCCTGCCCAAAATGATTACTTTGCGTTGTGCTTTTTACATGTTCAGAAAGATTGGAAGAACGCTGTTACTGATTTAAGGAAATAGGATAAACAAAATATACTTTTGGGATGCCTAATCACCTTCACAAAACCTGTCCACAGAGGCTTGGTAGAAATGGGATTACAGTTCAGTTAAAATTTAGTAAGGTTAGTGCTAGGTCTGCAGCAATATCTTCTGGAAAATGATTCTGCCTGTGTAACTTTCAGCTTTATATTTTGGATCTTTTACTTCCTGGAGACTTCATTTCCCAGCTCCTTTACCCTCCAGTATTCTGCTAGTATAGAAGTTAATTCTTCTTACGGTATAGTCATTGTAGTTTTGGAATGTTTTATAGCTACAAAAATTAAGGTGGAAAAATACTGCATGGGGTCATGCATATTGCTTTTCCAGTGAATGCTTTTTCTTTTTAAGAATATAATACTTGAAAGAAGCTGGTCACTTCTCTCCCTCCCCCACCCTCTATGCTTACTCAACTAGAAAGCCCTTATCTTCCAATTCATGATAAGTGTTGGGACATTATCAGATGAGATTAGTTTTTTGGAATGAACCTCCTACATTTATTGAAGTTTGTTAGAAGATCCTGTGTAACTCTGTATTCATTTGAACAGTTTTGAGGGCCCTAGAGTACCAAAGAAAGCAATGAACAGTTACTGTAAAGGGGTATTGTTTTGTCTCTACTCCTGTATTTCCAGATTTCAGTGAGAGTTGTAGACCAGGGTGCATCCCTGAGAGTCACCTCAGAGAAAACTTGTTATGTTTGAATTTTTTTTTTTTTTTTTTTTTTTTTTTTTTTTTTTTTTTTGTCTTTTTGAGACAGGGTCTCACTATGCAGTTCAGGCTGGCCTTCAGCTCACTTTGTAGCTCAGGCTTGTCTTGAACTCACAACAATCATCCTGCCTCAGCCTCCTGAGTGCTGGGATTACAGGCATGCGCCACCACGCCCTGCTGAATTTTAAAGACAGAAAAGTAAACTCATGTGTTTTAGAGTTCATAGTAATCATTGATGGTGAAGTAATTTACCAGGAAATTTAGTTACTTAAGATATTCTATTTCCTGAAATGCTATTTAATTGTATTTTCTGATCTTCCTGTCATTTTATGGAAATGAATATGGCAGAGTTCACTGATGAGCATTCATTTTGTAATTACATTTTCCCCTAGGCTCTCATAGCACTGTGGCTTTACCTTTATTATGGGATTATTTACTTACAGACTGATTTAGGGAGAAAGATAGCACCTACCAAAAGTTCGCCTTACAGTTAAAGCAATGAAAGTAGGATTGTTCATATCTGTTTCATTGTAGTGGTACTATACCTGTAGTTTCTGTTTATTTTGACTCAGTTGTGGAAGTACCATAGCTGCTAGTGACTTTACTATCATTCTCCAGAAGATATTGCTGCTTGTGAGTACAGGAATAAAGATATAGACATTAATTTGGAGCTAGTGGCTTTGGCTGAATTGTGAAGAAGACAAGGGGTCCTTGAGGAAATTGATTAGATAGTCATATCCACTTGGGGTGGAGTTGAGTCTTGTGATGTTGTGGGGACTGGACATGCTTAGAGGTAGCAAGGAACCCAGGGGAACTATTGCCTAGGTAGATGAGGACTTGGGCAGTAGGGGTGGATGCATAGACCCTTTAGAAGCAAAGTAAATTGGATTTGTTGAGGTGAAATATACTAGAACATGAAGGAGAAAGAATTATTTACCTAAGTGCTTGTGGTGTTTTCTTTAATGTCATTAAACATTAATAGAATAAAGAGCAGTGAATAAGGGTCTAAAAGATGGATTTGTTGCATAACATCCACAGGAACTAGGATGTCTAGTAGTTCATTTCTGGCTTCGGGCACAGAACTTGTGAAAGAAGTTAGAACTGGAGAGTCAGTATCAAGAACAGTCTGCCTACAAATAATACTTGAAATTGAAGGAATGGGATGTAATGATATTTCCTAGGTGTGAGGGCAAGCTGGAGTACTTTGTGTGGCTTTGTGAACATGCCTATTTTACCTCTCCATTTTGCCCAGGTCTTTCTAAAGCTAGGTCTACTGAGGGTTGAATTTAAAATCAATGTTTATGTTTTCTCTAATGTCATTAAGCATATAATAGTGTATAAATAAATTGTGTCCTTAAAGACAGTATAAATATCTGGGTTTTACTGTACTTACTGTGGAATGATGACTAAAAGCATAACATCTAGAGCCAGAATTTCTGGATTCTAAACCTTTTTCTGGTTGTTCTTAGCCACCTGCTAACTAGTGTGATCTTGAACTTTCTGTTGCTCCATTGCTTTTTTTTTTTTTTTTTTTTTGTACAGTAGAAATAACTTTTCAGATCACTGGAGGATTAAATGCTTTCTTATTATAAAATCTTTTTGACAGAACCTGGTTTGTGGTAAGCTCAAGATATTATTAGCAGTTATTATTATAAATTCTGGTAGCTGTTGTAAAATCCCATTAAATAGTAATTTGGTATATTTGAAATTTAATAACTTTTCATTGCTGAAACAAAGTACCTGACACAAACAGCTTAAAGGAGGAGAGGTTAATTCTATTTCAGCATTGAAAAAGTAACACAATTTCTAGTAGCAAAGGGAAAGATTTTGAAAGAACATTTATCTTGGGTTTTCAATTCCTTGGTAATTATATTCATCAAAATTGAGCAGAAGCAAAGTAAGAGTTACTGTTGCCTTTACAGAAATTATTGTTTTCTTTGCTTGTGTATTCAAACAAGGTTGAGGATGGCAACTGTGGTGTTTGAGGTGCACTCTTCCTCCTGATGTGCTCTCTATATTTCCTCCAGAAGCACATGCTGTGTGGCTTGGAAGCATGGAAAGAAGCATGTGCTGGAAAAAGGGGAATTTTAGTCACATGTTACTTATATTTGAAGCCACAGTGTCATTCACATTTCTTCATTTGGTCAAATACATAATATCATGGATTTGATTTGGGTAGGGGTTAATGCTGAAAGTAAGATAGTGCTTTGTTTTTTTCTTCATCTCTTCTCTCAATCCCTTGAATGACTTATTTAGTAGAAGTCTGATGTAGGTAATATGCTAGGCTTCTATATTGTTTCTTTGGTTTCTAAGACCTAAAACATCTTTTAATAACAGCTTGTGTCTGATATTTAAATAAACTCAGTAAGTTACAAATAATAGATTTTCGTTTCTTACTGGAAATTCCTGTTACCCTTTCTGGTTACCTTTTTTAGACTCAGCAACTGACGCTTCTGCTTGGACAGGCTCCTGGAAGTTAGTATTTCTTTGTAGTTGACTGTTGTTTCTTAGCTCTTATTTATTGTACAGTATGTAGCCTGCATTGTATTCTTCATTGGCAGAAAAAGAGGAATTATAATAAAGAGCTGTGTGTGTGTGTGTGTGTGTGTGTGTGTGTGTTTTACTGAAGTTTGAATTAAGGGCCTTCTGCATGCTAGGAAAGCGCTCTACCCCTGAGCTACGTCCCCAGCCCTAAGAGCACTTTCTTGTATGAGATTCAATTGAAAAATATAATGAATGTTTAGCAGTAAAAGGCACATTGCCATTAGTCCCCTCCAAAATACTTCCCCTCCCCATATGCCTCAAACATCCCTTTCCCATTAGTTTTGCCACTTTTCTCTCATGTCTTTAATTGCACTGTCATGGCTACCTCTATGTCCTGAATTGATTCAAAATGTTAACTTTTCATGGTCATTTTGACTTTGAGGAAGATCCAGAAATTGCATAGCACCAGATGCAGTGAATAAAGTGCGTAAGGAAAACACCATGGTTTTACAAGCCTGCCTTTCTGTTGTATGGCACATGGCAGTAACTTTCACTCCATTATTATTTTGATTCTTCTTGCTTTCTGAAACAAAATCTTGCTGTGTAGTTTATGCTGACCTAGAATTCACCATCTACCCTGGGTTGCACTCAAACTCATACTCATACTGACCCTCCTATCTAAGCCTCCTGAATGCTGGGATTTTAGGCATTTATCATCATGCTGAGCCTCACTGTATTTTTGATCACATCTATTTATTTTAGTTTATTTTTTTGTGTGTGTGCAGGGTCTCACTAAGCAGCTTGGGCTCGTACTGATCTTCCTATTTTCTGCCTCCCTCGTGCTGGGATTATAGGCAAGCACACCCATACCCAGACTCTATTGCTGGATCAGTATTTCTGGGCGCAGGGCCAGCTCAGCATGCCCTGGTGCAGGGCCAGTGCCTGGGATCGAACCTTGGCCCCTATGCTTACCTAAGCAAGTGTGTAATGCACTGAGCTATCCCACTGGCCCTTGATCACATTTTCTAAAGGTATGAAAGAGAATTTCCAGAACTGTTTAAGAATATAGCAAGCAGAATGGGATAAGCATGTTTGAATTGAAGAGTTGTGGTTTTTTTTTTTTTTTTTTTTTTTTTAATGGGATTTGTGCAGTATGTTTTTTTACTAGAGTAGTGGTTTTAAAAATTTAACACGTTGTGTATTTTGATCACCACTTGTACTTTCTTTTGTTCACAAGCATCCTTAGCACTTGATGTTAGGTCTTACTCATTTGTTTTGCCTCAAACATAATTAGGAAAATAGAAAAGCCTTTTCTGCAGTTCATGGCATTTCCACAAGATTTAGCTCAATTTTGGAGTTAGGAATTGTCCTTTCTAACTTTCTTCTTTAAATTTTCCTATGTTCATCCTTATAAATGTAATCACAGGTGTTTAAACAGTTTGCTCACTGTAGGTAAATAGATTTTTCTTCTTTGGATTCAAGGTGACTGGTAGTAAGGTATTAGCCATGAATACTAAGTCTGACCATTCCTTTATCAAAATCCAAATAATAAGGACCTCAGAGCCTCTAAGACTTTGCTCTATTATTATCTTCTTTGTTTTGGTTTTATGTGTGTATAATTTTTATTATTTATTATTGCTGGTTCAGCCTATCCTGGGGCAGGGCTGGTGTGGAATGTGGTGTTGGGGATTGAACTGCGGTCTCTGGGCACTTGCCTAAGCAGGCAGTTTAGACCGGTGAGCTATCTTGCCAGCCTATTTATTTATTTTTTGAGACATAGTCTCACTATAGAGTTCTTGCTGGTCTTAAACTTAAAACTCACTGCACAGCTCAGGCTGGCCTCAAACTTGTGGCAATTCTGCCTCAGCCACCCCAGTGCACTGATCACAGGCATGTGCCACTGTACCTGGCTTTTGCTCTTATTTTCTTGCAGGTAACATCAGCATCTTTCTTCTCCACCATGAGTCTGGTCATGTGATGTGAAGAAATTGTGAGCTTTTATGAATTTTCCCTAATGTCCCATTAAGTCATGGGTCTGGAGAAGATATTCTTCAGTCTGTTGAGCACTAACATAAAAGATGTAATTTATAGTCTCCCACATGTTGGATCTTGGTTGTAGCGAGGCATGGTACTTATATTTTCTTGGTTATTTTTCCTAACACTTTTTAATAATTAAGAAACTGGAGCTTAGAGAGAGAAAGCGAGTTGCTGTAGATCTCAAAGAAATTGTTGATTTTTGTATCTTGTCTTTCTCAGTCTTTAAAAGTAACTTCTTAGTAAGAATTGTGTCTGTAACTCTAATTTAAGCCTCTTTGATACCAATGAGTGTGTTTTCTCACTGTTATGGAGGACCTGTTATGTTGTAGAACTATGAAAATGGGGGTCGATGTACTTTTTAGAAGAGAAGACCCATTCTACCTTTCTTTGGATAAGCCATGGCCCATCTGATTCAGCAATGTGCAGAGGCAGAGCTCTCTGACAGCATCTTGGTAATGAGTTGGGGTACAAGACTCCATGGGGGAATCTGTGCATCTTTTTCCATTTGGTTACAGCTGTTTCCTCAGGCCTGCCCCATTACATGCATCTATTGTATGGTACAAAGCAAATGGTTTCTCTTTACTTGAGCCTCTTTCACTTATTGTTGTCTTTTTTTTTTTTTTTTTTCCTAATGTATTAGTATTGAGTCTCACTATGTAGATTGGATTTATTCCTGTTTTCAGCCTCCCAAGCACTGGGATTATAGGCCCATGCCACCACACCCCGTCTCAACTTCCATCTCAGCGTGCCCCAGGGCTGGGGCCAGCATGTATTGTTTATCTTTGATATAACTTCAGCTCTTGGTAGAGGATGACTTTCAGGTGTGAGTACATTTCTAAAAAGTAAAATTATTTTTTTACTTTTTTGAGACAGGCTCTTGCTTTGTAATGCAGGCTGGCCTGGAACTCACAGCAATCCTCATGCCTTAGCCTCCCAACTTTGGGATCACAGGCATGTACCACCATGCCTGGTTATGTTACTACATTACTAAGTTGTAACAAATGTTGTATTTGACCTTTCTAAGCCAAAGCTTTATGAGTAGAATATTTGGCTCATAGAAGTAGGTCTCAGTAGGTAGTATTAAAGAATATAGTTGAAAAATAAATGAATCTTATAGTGTTAGAGAAGATTAATATCAGAACAGCCTCTAGTTTTATTTACCTTTTATTAATGAAACTTGCATTTCAGGCCTATATATATCCAGTAGTCATCCCAAAGAAATAATGGCCTGTTTAAATTCATAATCATTTTTATTGACTTACTTCTAATATATAACTGAATGTTTATATTTCTTTTTTTTCCTTTTTGTCTTTTTGAGACAGGGTCTCACTATGCAGTTCAGGCGGGCCTTAAGCTCACTTTGTAGCTCTGGCTGGTCTCGGAACTCACAACCATCCTCCTGCCTCAGCCTCCTGAGTGCTGGGATTACAGGCATGCACCACCATGCCTGGCTTGAATATTTATATTTCTAAAGTAGTTTTACCTGGTAATAAATTACCTATATTTTAAAATCTCTTCAAGAGGTAAAGTATGGAAACAGTTTTAATCAGCATTAAAGAAAATCTTTTCTAACCTTTCAGGTTTCACTTAAAATCAAATATCTCACTTTTCCTTTTTTTCCCCTCCCTTTCTTATGTTTTTGAAATGGGGTGTCATTATGCAGTTCAGGCTGGCCTTGAACTCACTTTAATTTGCAGCAATCCTTTGGCCTCAGCTTCCCAAGTGGTAGAACTACAGGTGTGTGCTACCATATCTAGCCTTTTGGATATTTTTTGTAATATATGCTTTTTATGAAGATAAGGCCCTCTGTAGAACGTATTTTGGAAATATTATAGTATGAAGTGGAAAGATACAAATGATTACAACTTTGCAATAATCAGTGAATATTTGCATTTATTTAGCATTGTATATGGGTAATGTTTACTTTGTGCAGTACAATTGTTGTCATTTTATGTTAATTATAAGCACATGGTATTAATTTCTCATATAGTTTTTTTTGTATTTATGCATGTTCGTAGTACATAATAGTGTTCCATTTGGGGAGTTGGTACGTGTATATATATAACTTCTTAACCATTTTAAATCTTTTTGTCTTTCCTGCTCTCCCTGGTTATTTCCCCAATCAGAGTTTCCTATAATTTTATCTTTATTTCATTCATTTATTTATGTCTTAGGTTTCTCACGTACATGACAACATGCTTTATTTAGCTGAATATGTGTTATTTTGCACAGCATGATGGTCTTGAGTTCCATCAGTTTTTCTGCAGTGACATGGTTTTATTTCATTCTTTTTGATGATTGAATTATAATCCTTTTCAGGGCAAGAGGGCAGGTATCAAACTTAGGGCCTTGTGCTTGCCAGGCAGGCACTGTACTGTGCTGCTGAGCTATATACCTGGCCCATTACCCATATTTTTAAAATTTAAATGTTGATGGGCACCTAGGCTATTTCCTAATCTTAACTGTTGTGATTTTCATTGCTATAAATTTGAGTGTATATGTATTACTGTAATATAATGTCTTTAATTCTTTTGGGGATATACTCAGGAAAGCTGTAACTGGTCGAAAGGTATTATTTCTAATTTTAGTTTTTGAGGACTCTCCATATTGGTTTCCACAGTGGTTGTACTAGTTGACATTCTCACTAACAGTGTGTATATGTGTGGGTTCCCTACCTCTCCTTGGCAGGATTCATTACTTGTGTTTTAGTTGATGGGGGAAGATGGACTCTCAGAGGTGATTTTTAGTCAAGGTCTCACTACATAGTCCAGGCTGGTCTTGAGCTCACTATGGAGCCCATACTGGCCTTGAACTTGAAGCAGTCATCTTGCCTGACTCTCTCCAGAAGCTGGGATTAACAGACACTAGTGAGTTAGTGAGTTATGTGATGTTACAATACTGGTTCTCCTATGTCCTGAGTCTTCACTGACCTTGAAAGGCTAGGGCCAAAATGTTGGCTGACCTTGCAGCCTTTCTTTTTCTCCAATTTTTAATCTGCAAACAGGTTGTTAACCCTCCAGTAGAGAAGTTTATTATTACCTTTCAACATATGCAGTTCAGTTTACCACACTATTAGTCTAAATATCAGACATTATAGGCATAACATGGAACATGTATTTTCCATCAAGCATTGAGATACTAAATCCATACAGAATATGAAGAAGAAAAATTTTGTTTTAAAAAATAGGAATGAACACTTACATATATTTACATAGATATTTAGAAATCCATCCATATACAGCATAGTAACATTGTAGCATGACTGTCTTGTGACTTTTTTTTTTTTGTCTTTTTTTCATTTACTACCCTTTAAAAAAGGGCAGCATAGTAATAGCTGGTATGTCATGACAAGAAGTACATATTTAGAAGATCAGAATGGCAGACCTTTAGAGTGTGGCCCTTCTATTACACTTTGTTAAATTCAGTGTAGTTGCTTGGTTCACAGGTAACATATATAATTAGTCGGGGTGAGAATCTTATTTCTTAACTGCTAGTTTCAAAAATCTGATGTTTCTCAGGATCGTTGTCTTACTCATAGTGTGCATAAGTGAATGGTCTTGCCTCTGTCATGTTTCTCAATGTTTCTCCTTGCCCTCTCCTCATTGTCCAATCCTCAGGTTTTCGCTTTCCTTTTAATTATGTTGTACTTTTCTATTTGCAGTTCTTCTTTTGAGTTATACCAGGGAGACTATATGATATTTGCACATGTGGGTCTGGTTTACTTTGCTTATAAGTATGTCTTCAAGTCGCCTCCACTTAAATATGAAGGCTTCAAGTTTATCATTCTTTACAGCTGAGTAATATTCCATTGTATAAAAATAACACATCTTTTTCAACCATTCCTCATGTGACAGGCATCTTGGTTGTGTTTCCAAGATTTGGCTATCCCAGATTGTGCTGCTATAAACATAGGTACACATATATCCCTGATAAGATGTTTTCAGTTCCTCCAGGAAAATTCCCAGTAGGGGTATAGCTGGCTTGAATGGGATTTCCAGTCCTAATTTCTTCAGGAGTTTCCACAGTGATTTCCATAATGGTTGCACCAGTCTACATTCCCACCAGCAGTGGAGAAGGGTTCCCTTTTTCCCACAACTTCTCCAACATTTGTTGTTGGTTGATTTGTTTATGATAGCCATTCTTTCTGGAGTGAGATGGTATTTCAGTGCTGCTTTAATTTGCATTTCACGGATTACTAGTGATGTGGAGCATTTTTTCATTTATTTATTTGCTTCTTTAATTTCGTTCTCTGAGAAGTGTGTGTTCATCTTGAATGACCATTTCTGGATTGAGACCCCACTCTTTGTAGAAATACATCTGGATTTGAAAATTATACTCCTGTGTCTATTTTTATGAATTTAGCAGTTGTTTAGTAATTTTGGATTTTTAATCTCTAGTTGCAGATGAAGTAATGAATCTATGAAATAAACTTCTGACAAAATCAATTGGAGTTGTAGGTTGAAGTATTTATTATAGTATTTTAACAACATTGTCATGCCCTGCATAAAGTTTAGGTCATTGAGCAACCACATACAAAGTGATGACTATACCATTTAACCTTGGTGTGTAGAAAGCCATTCAGTGCAGTTTGAGTATGTGAACTCCTTGATGTTCATCAAGATGATGAACTAGTACCTAATTCCAGCAATGTGACTACATAACTTCGGTATTTTAAAGAGCATCATCGTGTAAAAGAGGTTGTCTTAGTTTTCTCGCATGAATTCCACTGTATCACTTTTAGCACTTTGTCATGAAAAATTCCCCAAATGAATAAGAATAAAGAACTTAGGATATACATTGAGTTTTTAGGGAACTCCATAGACAGTCTAATAATAAAGTAGTTAAATTAGTATTTGGGAAAGAAGTTTGGTCATCACAGATTTTCTTTTTTCTTTTGCGCAACTGGGGATTGAACTCAGGCCCTTACGCTTGCCAAGGAAGCACTTATTCTACTGAGCCATCTCCCTGGCCCCACAGATTTTCTTTGTAAAGGTCAGAAAGTATTGCTTTGGTCAAGCTTGCCCCCACTGTACTTTTTGCATATTTGTGGAGATTTTATTTTTTTTAAGCAAGTTTTTTATTTTTAGGATACAGAACTTATCAGCATTAAGTATATCCTTAATACTTTCATGTTTTGATTTTTTTTTTTTTGGTGGAACCGGGGATTGAACTCAGGCTCTTGCGCTTGCTAGGGAAGCGCTTATTCCACTGAGCCATCTCCCCAGGCCTCTTTGATAATATTGTAAATATTTGAAATTTTATATTTTCATTTCATTATTGGAAAATCTAGAAAAATTTGCATTATTTAAAATTTGTGAAATTTAATACAGAAACTTTCACTGAAGTTTTGAATGGAAAGACTCCCTGTTCACTCTTTTGAGTTGAGGTACTGATTTTGGAGTTTGACTGTGTATGTGAAGAATCAGGACACCCAAGCCTTCCTCAGCACTCTTGGGAGACCTTGTTTAGACTATAGTTTGTTCAATCTACAGTATGCACTCAAATATTTGTTTCTTTTTGTTGTATTTCAGATATTTTGTGTTTGCATGCTTTAAATCTCTTCCTTATCCCCTTTCAAATTGAATTTCCTGGCCTCTATTCTGTGAATATACTTAAGCTGAATATGTCTTACTCCCATACTCCAGGTAAAACCTGAAAAGCATTAGTTTTAAGACATTAAGCCCTGAAGTTTGAACCTACTTTTTTTTTTTTTTTTTTTTGAGACAGGGTCTCACTATGCAGTTCAGGCTGGCCTTAAGCTCACTTTGTAGCTCAGGCTGGTCTCGAACTCATAGCAATCTTCCTGTCTCAGCGTTCCGAGTGCTGGGATTACAGGCCTGTGCCACCATGCCCAGCTGAACCTACTTTTTGATTGGTGAATTTGGCAGCAAAAGTAGCCAATTATGCTCATTTTGTGCCCATTTGGACCAAATTGTTAACACTTGTAATCAGTAATGAGCAATATTATAACACTGATTTTACAGAATACCCATATATATATATATATATATATATATATATATATATATATATATATATATATATATATATGCAGACACATATATTTACAGTGTAGTAATTTTAAAGGAAATTATTCTTTTTTTAAATTCTTTTTCTTTGTTCTGGGAATTGAGCACAGGACCTTGCAATTACCAGGTAGGCTATGTGTTGCAAACTGCTGAGCTACATCCCCAGCCTGAAATCATGCTGTTTAGTAGATGCCTGCCTGTTTCTCTAGTTAAGGTTTTGTGTATTTCCCACATACATTAAATATGTGATGTCTCATTTGCATAATATGACCTCTGCTAGAAACAACAATTACATTTCTGTTGTGTGCCATTTATTTTTACTTATACATACAAATACTAAAATATGCTAAGGCACCAGCTCAGTATTTTTTAAAATCTTGGTTAAATGGGGGGAAATTAACTTTTCATTCATGTGTTACATGTTAAGCTGATCAATTATGTTAGCCCTTTAAGAGTTTTTTTATTGAAAGTAATTCAGAAAATTCAAAATTCAAAGAATAATCACTGAAGATGTCTCTTAAATTTGTTGTTTCTAAATTTACAAGTGTAGTATTTTTTTTTTTTTTTTTTTCTAGAACCGGGGATTGAACTCAGGACTTTGTGCTTGACAGGGAGGCACTTATTCCACTGAGCCATCTCCCCAGCTCCTACAAGTGTAACAAGTGTAGTATTACCCAAAATAAGTCTGGTCATAAGTTTTTAATAATTGGATGACAAGCTACTTCTTAAACAGTTTTTAATGAAACTAAAACTTCTAAATGTATAAAATATACTTTGCTTTAACCTAGGAGATGACTTTTAACTCAAATTTAACCTTAACTAGTCCTTTATCTTAACATTTTTTAAACATTTACATTATGAAATGGTATATATGAGTTGAAAGCAAATTATCTTTATTAATATTCAAATAGAATTCTCATTTCTTAAAAATTATGACTTTAAACATGTGTAGGTTAAACTCATTTCCTCCTCCTCTATTGTGGACTCTTACAGCTGTCAATTCAGTTTTATTTAAACTACCTTTCATTTTACCTGAAGAAATTCTAATGAAGAGTACTTTTCTCCATGGGGTGAGAGGTTGAGAATAAGTTGTTAACACTCATAAATCATTGTCTTTAAGTAATCAGATTCTCTACCAAAAATGCTAATCATGCTAGCACAAAGTCTGTGAGGATATGGCATCTAGATTGTTAGACTTGGAGATAATTCTTAAGTGTATTACATTGTAGATGCTAGCTTGTTTCCATCTAAAATAAATGTGCTAGTTTTAAAAAAAATCTGTTTAATGCATGTTATAAAGAAACAAAATTCTCTAGTGGATTACTTGGACCATTTTTTTTTTTTTATGAATAGAAATTCCCCATCAGATATTTATCATTTAAGCCATTAATAATGTAATTAGTAAAGCCTGTAATGGAAGACTGCTGAAAGTATTGGAGTTTCCTCTTTTCCTGTAACATTTTTTCTTGGAATATTTTATTTGTAATCTTTAGTGTTTAAAGTTTTGTCTTCCAAAATTTGAGATTTTTTTCTTTTTCAAACTGTGTCCTCTTGATTTTCAATGTCATTGTTCTTAAAATAGTAGCATTATGAACTCATAACATTGAAGGCTATATTTATCTTCAAGACATAAGAACCATTTTCATTATTTACTTTTATTAATTTTACTGAGAAATAGCAGTGAGACAGTTTCAAAACCGATTAGTAGGACAGTTTCAATAATTTGTACATTGCATATTGTTGTCTTCATAGTGGTTATTCATAGTACAAGATGCAGACATGATATCCTGTCCAAACACTATTAGTACAAATTGTTCATCTCATTGAATTAAGAGAAAGTAGCTGTATATGTTTCCTAACTATTTTGTATAGATACAAATTGGTCCTTCATTTATATCCCCTTTCTTTGTTTAGTTTTGTCAGAGATGGGTATTCCGTCGTCATTTAAATATTGTAGTTGTGTGAATTCAGCAAAGTAATCCTATATTGTCCAGTATTCCACAATAGTAGTGTGTTATCTACAGGATTAGCAATGTTAGAAGTTTTTGACTTGAGCCTTATACAACTCAGCATATGGCTTTACTTTTTGTACCTTGTTTTTCTACTTTTCTGTTGAATGGTTATGACCAAGATAAAGCAAGACCTATATAACAAGAAATGTAACCTTTGTATCTGACGTTAGTCAAATCCCCTCAGGATTTATCCTGAAACCCTGTACTGCAGTTTATAGATCCTTTGTCAGTGTCAGCCATGTGGATGAGTCACAGCCATTGCTTGGCCAATTTGTTTTTTGTGAAAGCCTGAGAGAATGTTTTTTCTCCATGTGACTCTTCCTTAGGCACACTCTCCGTCATCAATCACTTCCCTCTGTGGCCACATAATCGCCTTGATTAAAAATCTGGGACATCACTGAGTTACAGGATGTTTCAGTACAGTTCTCTCATGTCCTGAGTCCTCACTGACATTGAAAGGCTAGGGCTAAAATGTTGGCTGTCCTTGCGGACCTTGATTTTGTCTGTAAACTTAAGTTGTTAACCCTCCAGAAGAGAAGCTTTGTGATATTATTACCCTATAAAATAGACAGTTGAGCTTAACCTTGCTGTCTATCTGAATATCAAACATCTTAGACATAACATGGAACAGGCATTTTCCATCAAGTATTGATATGTTAAATTTTAATTCTTACAGAATGTGAATAACATTTTCATAATTTAGAAACAGACTAACATTCAGCACTTACAGCATCTGTTTCTGACCTCTTGTGCTAACTACTTGTGGGATTCATCTGACAGTGGATTCATCTTACATTGTTTTGTCACATAGTATGGTCAGAAAGGTGGGTGGTATATCCTTGTGAAATCATTTCTGACAGAGTAGCCATTGCAGGCCTTGAGATCAGGCTAGGTAAGGCCACCAAGTCAGTAATGTCTGCATTTATTTAAGAATCTGCTTACCTCTGTTGAGTCTTCCCAGGTGGCTTATTGGGCTGCTTGCTGATTCTAGGAGGATGGAGGTTGGAGTGGATGGTGAGAGTCTCAGGGCTTGCATTTGGCACTCTTCTCACCGGATATCTGTTTTAATCTCTGGAGGAGCTAATTTACATAAAGCTCAGCTGTGTGTGAGTTTTTCTAAACGAAAAGTTTATTTCCCTTACCATAGGGATAAGAATGTCAACATTTATTGAATTTATGATCTTTTTCTCCCTTGTCAGGACATTTGCTCAGCTTATAGTTTCCTTTCCTTTGGATAACAGGATACACAGCTTGGGGCAAAATTCTCACCTGTAGAATGACCATTGAGAATTTTCTCTTATTCTTTGCTAAGCAGCAGAACCTGGTTTTGCAGGAAACCACAGACTTTTGTTGCCACCAACGGGAATTTAAATAACATGTGCATGTGTTCCTTTTCTCAGAAGTAGCAATCATCATGTGAAAGCCCTACTACTGTGTAGAGTAGCACTTTGTCCCTCTCATTGTGTTGAGAGTGTCTATTGAGATGATCTCATGAAACTATGGTGCAGAAAGTATAATTAATTTGTCTCTAAAGTTCAAGTCATACAAGTCTTTGTTGTTTATCCAGGCTCAGTACTGTGCCAGATGGCATGGAATGTGAGGTATGGAGGGATGCTACAGAAAATATCTAGAATATGACTGACCAGGCTTAACCTGGAGAGAAAAATGAGGCGCGCGCGCGCACACACACACACACACACAGAATTTATGAATTATTTATGATTGTATGCGTTAGGTTATTAGTGATAGTTTTATAATTAAAACCAACAAGGGTAGAAGGCATCAGCATGCACAGAAGTGATGAGTACTACACTGTGTGTGTGTGAATGCATGTGTATGTGCATACGTGTATTTGGATGTCTGTTTTTGAGATTGGATTTCATTGTGACATTCAGGTTGGCTTTGAAATCTCTTTGTATCCCAGGCTGGCTTCTTTTTTTTTTTTTTTTTTTTTTTTTTGGCTTCTAACTTATAGCAGTCATGCCTCAGCCTCCCAGGTGCTAGGACTACAGGAGTATACCACCATACCTGACTATGAGGACTGGATTCTTTAAGTGTTGTTCATAAAGATTAGTGGTGCTGAACCTGTGCTATGCATGCTGTAGTGGACTGTTTGTCATTAAACCCTCTAAATAACTGATATAGTTGGGATGTGCAGGGTGTGGATGGAAGGTGTCAGATGGGGAAGGAGTGCTAAGTTAGGCTGCATAGTGAGGAATTTGGGCAATAGAGGCATTGGAGGGAAAGTGAGAGGAGTAGGGATAGCTTCTGAGAGCTCACCAATGGTAAATAAATGACTTATTTATCTGTTGGGATTGTGTTTTCTTCTGTGTCTCAGTTATTTTTCTCTTGTTAATGGGACAAAATACCTGACACCCGAAATTAAGGACTGTAAGGTTTATTTAGCTCACAGTTTGTGGAGGTTTCAGTCCATACTCTCCTGGCTTTAAGGCACAGTGGCATATGGCAGAGGGTAGCAGTTCATGGCAGTAGCATAAAAACAGCAAAGAGCAAGAGCCAAAAGGGGGAACAGCTATCAAGCCTCTCTCCCTTCTATTGTATTTACACTAATTGCCCCAGGGTGGGTGTAGCACTCACACCTTTAATCCCAGCATGGGATCATGAATTAATCAGTAACTCCAGCCCCAGTGACAGGCTGGAGGCTTTGGGGAGAAAACTAGACAGAAATCATAACACTCAGCAGTGCCCTTCATTTAAAATAGGGATCAGCACAAGTGATTAGGATGGTCTGAGAGCTGTGAGAGCTGGTTGTAATGTGAGATTGATGCTAAAATGGTTATGTAACTGGTAGGGAATTTAGGCTTTGAATGCTTTCTTACTATGACTTAATTTTACACACAACTTTTGTTCTTATTTTTTGTTCTCCATTTTACAAATGAAGGAAATAATGCTTGGTCATTAAGCCACTTGTGTATCCGTATAGATTATTGATAACTGATATAAAATAAGTATTTTCTTACAGAAGATGTATAGTAAAACTAGTCACTGTGCTGGCCATAGTGTCAGTGAATGTACTGTCTAGGCTTGTGGGCCTTCAGTTTCATCATTCTCCATCTTGAGGCCTTGCAGATTGGAAAACTGAGATGGGTTTTAGTGTTGCCCCAGAACTGATGACAGTTTAATTTTGTATTTTCTTTCTTAACTCTTGGCAACTTAATATTATTGTATAATGCCCTAGAAACCCTTAAAAAGAATTGGTACTTTAGAAAACCCCTTTTAAAAGATTGCTTGTTTCAGTGTGGTCAGTGTGGTGCTACAGAATGAAAATAGTGTTTTAGGAGGGTTGAGTTGGAGGTGCCAGTAGAGCTGGGAGAGATTTTCTCAGGGTGATAAGACTTTGGCACCTCAATCTACAAGCACAGACAGGTAAGTTGGCATTGAGACCTCCCTTGGGAAAAAGATCATCTCTGCTGTTGTTGAGACCCCTTTCTAATTACTACTGTATAAGGTGTCGTGACTTGATGGGCTTGAGATGAAGCCTGTAGTGCCTGTGCAGACTGATTGGAAGGCCAGCTTGCTTTGCCTCAGGGAAGCCATGGTGGGGTTCTGACCTAATCTTATGGGTCGTTAATTCCTGGCTCTTAAGTTTGAGTTTAGGCCTTGTAATTGAAAATGTCTTCTAGTGCTTTTTGTTAGTTTGAACCTGCAGTTGTAACAAATTTCCGGTGAGTTTAAAGAAAGAAAAAGAGGGCTGGAAAGATAG
>PVKA01021998.1:0-22806 GCA_004027165.1 Ctenomys sociabilis
CCTTTCCTCTTTTTCTTACTGTGCTGCGAATTGAACGCAGGGCCTTGGCACCGAGCTACATTTACTCCAGCTGTTTATTCATTCTATTTCGAGAGAGCTTATCACTACCTTGTCCTGGCTGGCCTGAACTTGTGATCCTTGTGCCCCAGCCACTCAGAATGCTGGGATCACAGGTGCGTGCCACTCGGTGATAGGGTGGGGTGAGGGCGGAAGCTAGAGACCTAGCTCAATAACAGACTCTAATGTGCAGCATAAGCTGCAAATACACAAAAAAGATGTCTAAAATTCAGAATTTTACTTGAAAACTCAAATTTTATCACTGGCAACAAAAATACTCCAATTATTTTCCTCGAAGTGGCAGGATCTCTTTGTCAATTGAGGGTAAGGCTCTGTCAGACACTCATGTATGAATAATGCATTAGCCTAACAGTCCTTCTGTTGGGTCAATAGACCCCACACACACACCCCCAAGAGCTTTCTCCTCCTCCCTGCTGTGGCCCCGTTTTGGTTTGTGGCGTAGGCTACATGCCTATTTCTCATTTTGCCATATAGAACATTAAAACGGTGGGGTCAGCTAGATAGCTCAGCGACTAAGCGCCCACTTAGGCAAATGTAGGGGCCGGGGCTTGGTCTCTGGCACCACAAGCCACACTGGCCCACCCCTGGTGTGCTGAGCAGGACGGTCTGGCCGCGGTGGTGCACACCTGTAATCCCAGCAGCTGGGAGGCTGAAAAAGGGAGGATCACTATGAGTCCGATTGTGTAGTGAGACTCTGCAGACCCCATACTAAATACATTAAAAAAAAAAAAAAAAAAGCAAAAGCAAGTCAACAATAACAAAATAATTCAGGGTAAAAGCTTAAACTTAAACTAGGATTAGTTATTTCTGATTCTATTTTCTTTTTTTCTATTTTCTTGAGAAACAAATAGCAATGAGACAGTGTCAAAACTGATTAATAGGACAGTTTCAATAATTCTGATTCTGTTTTCAAGCTTTAGAAGACCTATTAGCGAGACAGTTTTCTACTTACTGATTGTCTGAAAAATAATTACGTTACTATGAAAAGGGCTTTCTCTAAGGAAGATGCACAAATGGCAGTAAGAGCAGCAACATTAGGAAACTGCACATTACAACCACACTGGAGCCACGAGGCACTTTGGGAGGCTGAGGCAGGATAATCACACTCTGGAGCCCATGTGATTTAGTAAGATACTGTCCAAAATGAAAAACAAAATGTGGGGGGCGGGGAGATGGCTCAGTGGAATAAGCGCTTCCCTGGCAAGCTCAGGGGCCTGCGTTCAATCCCTGGTTCCTCCAAAAAAAAAGAAGAAAGAAAGAAAGAAAAGAAAAACATGGGCTCAGGGAGGTTCACTCCCCAAAACTCAACAAAATGGGCTCAGTGGAATAAGTGCTTCTCTGACAAGTGCAAGGCCTGAGTTCAAACCTCAGTTCTGCAAGAAAAAACCCACTTTTTTATTACTTCTCCAGGATGAGATACACTATATGTGGCTGGCCAGAAATCTTAAGGCCAGATAACAACTAGCACTGCTGAGGAGCTAAAGAAACTGGATAACAATATGCAATGTATTAATTATTGAGACTGTCCTACTGATTGGTTTTGAGATTGTCTCACTGCTATTTGTTTCTCAATAATTTTTTTTTTTTTTAAAGGAAGAAATTGGAAGCTCAGATACGGCTCGTGAGAATGCACAATGGCCTAGGTACTTTTTTGGGAGGTGGGGTACTGGAAATTGAACTCAGGACCTTGTGTTTGCCAGGTAGGTGCTGTATGAGCCACTGAGCTATATCCTCAGATCTGGCCTAGTTATTTTGGAAAGCAGGCTGGCAGCTTCTCAAACAATTGAACAGAGGACCCAGTGGTTCCACATGCAAATGTATACCCAAGAAAAGAGTTAAGAACCCATAAAGAGAGAGAGAGAAAAAAAAAAAGAACCCATAGAGACACTTATACCTAAATGGATAAGTGACATTATTTGCTGAGGGAAATGCAATTCATCCATTTAATGGGTGGGAAGCTAAAGCCTCAGAGACAGGAGGAAACAGTTAAAGTCAGACAAAGCTGTGCCTCTAGCCCGGCTTCTGGTTCCTGCGGTAGGGTACATTTCACTCTCCAGAAAGGTATTACAAAGTCCCTTTCACTTCTGAGAAGAGAATTCAATGATCTTAGCCAATGTATTCAACCAGCGCCAGCCTGAGAGGTAGGAACAAAGTACCTAAAAGAACTCCATCTACCATTCTACCGTACACAATGTCCCCCTTTGTCGACAGAAATGGGAAACTACAGGCAAGCTGTACAGCGTGAGAAGTAGAATTCATCTCCTGGCTGGCACACCGCAGCCCGGATGGGCAGGCTTATACAAGCAGTCTCACCAGTTGCAGGGGCTCGTGGCTGTCCGCAAAAATAGTAGACGAAATGCAGCGTGCACATTTTGATGAGTCTACAGCTCAGAGAGCATCTGGCCCATTCCCCGTCACACACGTTGCTGTGCACAGGGTCTGCTTTTCGCGCACATGCCTAGCCTCAGCGCTAGCCAGGGTTACGACTACTCGCATGCCTCTGATTTACGTCATACGCCTATCAACCTGCCTTTACTTAGTATCACGTCCGATGCTCAAAACAACCTTGTGAAATCAACAAGGCAGGTATTATTAGCCCCGCTCTGTAGATAGGAAACTATTTTTAGGGAAGTAGGACAAGGCATTATTAACATGCTCATTTTATGAATGAGGAGACATATTTTATACACACAGTGCTGTATAAATATCTCTTGTGGAGAACGTAAATCTGTAGCCAGAAACTGAAATTTGGGGACTATTTAAAACTGGAGAAGGGACTGGAGCAGGCAGCTGGGATATTTATGGGGATGACAGGTTTACCCGTTTTCTGTCTGTTACGTTTTCATGAACTTCTTTTAGATAGGTCAGACCTGGGCCGCCAAGTCTTGCTCTGCTGGGCAGTGACTGACAACAGTGGCCCTTGCATAATTCCATGTGATACCATTCACATGGGGCTGACGCCATCCGCATAGCAATCATTATGAGTAGCAGATGTTCCCGGGAGTTGACAAAGCAATGTGAACCCTAAATCAGAGATACTGCGTGGATGTCACAGACCCAGCAAGGCAATCTCATAACCTGGCTGAAGTCTCCCTCAGCCACCGAATCTCCAGTAACCTCTCCTGTGCTAATAGTTCTTTCTCTGAACTATATATTTTGGTACTTGTTATATTCCATTTTATTTAATTACTTTCTTTGCTTTATTCTTCTCTATTTCCTTATTATATATTGAGTGGCATAAGTTTTATACCCTTGAAAAGATTATAACTTGAAAACAGAGGCCATAATATTTTTCACATATGTATGCTTCAAACTTTTATCTTCCATATTAATAAATATAGAAGGTAAAATTATTTAAAATAGTTGGATCGCGTTCAACAACGAGAGCTGACAGGCGTGGTGGTGCATGCCTGTAATCCCAAGCACTTGGGAGACTGAGGCAGGAGGATTCCTGTGGGTTTCAGACCAGCCTGGACTACAAAGTGAGCTCAAGGCAGCTTGAATTACATAGTGAGAACCTGTCTCAAAAAGACAAAAAATAAAAACAAAAAAGTAGAACAATGTGATATAAATATGGTGAAAGAATATAAGTTAACATAAATGGTATGGTAGCATATACCTGAAATCCTTGTACTTAAAAGGCTGAGGCAAGAGGATCATTGTGAGTTCAAGGTCAGCCTGGTTATCCCATGAATAATTTTTTTTTTTTTTTTTTTTTTTTTGTCTTTTTGAGACAGGGTCTCACTGTGCAGTTCAGGCTGGCCTTAAGCTCACTTTGTAGCTCAGGCTGGTCTCGAACTCACAACAATCCTCCTGCCTCAGCCTCCCGAGTGCTGGGATTACAGGCGTGCGCCACCACGCCCGGCCTTTAATTTTTTGAATTTAATAATTAGATTTCATATTTATTTATTTATTTGTTGGCAGAACTAGGGATTGAGCTCAGGCCCTTGTGCTTGCCAGGAAAGCACTTATTCCACTGAGCCATCTCCCTGGCCCCTAGATTTCATATTTATAACTTTCTTTTAAAAAAAAAATATTTATTTATTTATTTGGTACAAAGTCTGGTCACACAGTTTGGACTTATAGTGACTCTCCTGTCTCAACCTCCCTTGCACAGAGATTACAGGCATGCACCATGAACGACCCTGGTTTTGGTGGCCAGCGTGGCACACCTGGGTTAACGGGCCAGCATGACATCAAACTCAGGTCCGTCCGCTTGCCGGGCAGTTGCTTAGATGGCCGAGCTATCACCAAGCCCTTATGGATATCGCTTTCTCATGTTGAATTCACTCATCAGAGTTCATGTCTATAACTGTCTCAGGGTTAGATTTAGTAGATTTTTGTGTCTTTTCGGTACCTCACACAGTCCAGCAAATTTGAATGTATTTACTAAGGCTGGTAAATTTCTTTCTTCCTTCTTTTTCTTCTCCTTTTTTTTTTATTTTTGGTGGAACTGGGGGATTGAACTCAGGCCCTTGCACTTCCCAGGGAAGCGCTGATTCTACTGAGCTATCTCTCTGGACCTTTCTTTCTTTCTTTCTTTTATTTTTTTTTTTATAGAAACTAAAATGGAAATCATTAAATCACTAATAAGTGATTTACATTTTTTGTTTGTTTGTTTGTTTTTTGGTACCAGGAATTGAAGTATTGATTCACATTTTTTTTTTTTTTTTTTTTTTTTTTTTTTTTTGGTGGAACTGGGGGATTGAACTCAGGCCCTTGCACTTCCCAGGGAAGCACTTATTCCACTGAGCCATCTCCCTGGCCCCCTTTTTTTTCTGTTTCGTAGTAGCATTACAAACACTACTGGTTCCATTTTTCCTGGAGTTTCACAGTTTGAAGGGATATTTTCCCAGCAAAAACAAAACCATTTTTTTTCCTAATCTGACCTCAAAAACAGTGCCTTGAGATGACCATAGTCTGGTCCAAGTCATCTGAAGTCACAAACAACTTTACGTAAAGTAAGAATATAAACTGAGCAAGGTTCTTCCGGGAACGGTGCCAGCCCTGTCTCTGGAGTGTGCTGAGATGGGGCTGAAATGGCGTGGTGGTGCATGCCTGTAATCCTAGAATTTGGGAGGCTGAAACAGGAGGATCACTACGAGTCTGATCTATGTAGTGAGATCCTGTGGACCCCATATTAAATACATTAAAAAAAAAAACCCAAAACTATGCAAGGTGGTGTAGCCCAGCCTCGAGGAGGCTGAAGGAGGAGGATTTCTGAGAGTTGAAGGCCAACCTAAACTACAACAGCCAGACTGGGTCTCAAAAAACAAAAAATCCAACAAGGAAGTATCGCATTAATGACATCCCTTAGTTAATGCTGGCTGCAATCTCCCAAACAAGTGGATGGCAAAAGCTTAAATAAATGAGACTATTGATATGACCGCAGGGTTCCAAGAAAATCCAAAAACTCCCACAGAATTTGAGATTTTCTGGGGTCTTAGACAAAGAATTTATATTATCAAACAAAGGAGGAGAATACTGAAGAAAATGCAGGAATCCGGGCAGGTCTTTGGAATCCCTTCAAGGGCTTTGCCAAGTATTACATTAAGTTAACTTAGAAGAACTATCTTATCTCCTGGAAGGCCTTCACGCCCCGTATGAGAAGCTGCAGCTGCAGACCCCTTTTAATTAATTGGGGTGGAGCCAAATGTCCTCAGCTGTGGCCTTCTCTTGTCCTTTGAGGGGTCCCAATTTCACGCCAATACAGGCCTCAGCAGGGCCCAGCAGCACAGAGGGTCACTTCATCCGAGTCTGCTTCCTACCTCCAGACGAGCACCTAAGCCTCCAGGAGTCAACCCACACACAAGCAAGAAAAGCCAATTGGTTAATATTGAGTCTTCAGAGCCCCTTCATAGTGGTCTCCATCAAAAACTAATTTTCACAATGAATAAGACATTTCCAATAATTACTATAAAGTATGAACTCAAAGAAAAATAAAGTTTTATTAAGTTGTTTTTTTTTTTTTTTTTTTGCAGAACTGGGGATTGAACTCAGGCCCTTGCACTTGCCAGGGAAGTGCTTATTCCATTGAGCCATCTCCCTGGCCCTGCTTCTTCTTCTTCTTCTTCTTCTTCAAATATATATATATATATATATATATATATATATATATATATATATATATATATATGTATTGGTACAGTGTCTCACTATGCAGCTCTGACTGGTAGTGATCTTCCTGTCTCAGCCTCCCCAGGGCTGGGATTGCAGGCGTGCACCACCACACCTGGTCTTGGTGGCCAACTTGTGGCATGTGATACTGGGGATCGAACCCTGGTCCCTGCTCTTGCCTAAACAGGAGCTTAGTCCATGTAGCTATCTCACTGGCCCTTACTAAACCTTTTTATTTTATTTTTAATGTATTTGGTATAGGGCCTATAGGGACTCACCACACAGATTAGACTCACATTGATTCTGTTTTCAGCCTCTCAAGAGCTGGAATTACAAAACGTGCCACCATGCCCAGTCTCAATTGCTGGCTCAGTGTGCCTCCAGAGCGGGGTCACAATGCGCTAAGGATTGAACCCCAGCCACTGCTCTCTGCCTAAACCGGCACTTTAGTCCGCTGAGCTATCTGGCTGGCCCCGAAGCTTTTAAATATTGTTTTGATTTTATAATGTGGCTGTCTGTCTTTGCTTTTTTTTTTTTTTTTTTTTTTTTTTTTTTTTTTTTTTTTTGTCTGTTTGAGACAGGGTCTCACTATGCAGTTCAGACTGGCCTTAAGCTCGCTTTGTAGCTCAGGCTGGTCTCGAACTCACAACAATCCTCCTGCCTCAGCCTCCCAAGTGCTGGGATTACAGGCATGCACCACCACCGGCCTATCTGTCTCTGTCTTTATTAAGATAATGTTTATTTGAGCTGGGCTACCACGACTGTAATACCAGTATTTGGGAGGCTGAGGCATGAGGATTGCTGAAAATACAAGACCAGCCTGGGCTATACAGTGAGCTGGAGGCCAGCCTGAACTGTGTAGGGAGACCCTGACTGAAAAAGAAAAAACAAAAGTCTTGATATTTATTTGATATCTAATTGAAATAAAAGATTGGTGTCTAACTGAATAATTCCTTTGTGAGGGCAATAAAAATGAACATTGTCTCAATTTTGTTTCAGCGGTTTAGCCTTTTATGAGTGCCCCAAGAAGACATCATTCGGATAAGGTCACACCACATAAAAGTCCTGCTCATCGGACTAAAAATAGACCAGCTCGTGACTCAGCAGGAAGCCTGCTGCAGCTGCCTACCAAGGACTTCCTCATCCTTCCCCACAGGGGAGCACGCAGGGGGCTCTCTGGGGATCAGCTGATTTTTAGCCGTTGGAAATAAGATCACGGACATTCGGTGAGACAAGGCAACACTATTGTGGGTCAGCTTCTAGTTGTGTGTTAGGCACACGAAGAAGCACTTCGACACTCCTCTTCAAGTGCCTTTTACTGAGAGTGCTGTGCTATAGGTCAGATTCTAGTTGTCAGTCCTTATTCAAAATAACGATTTCATTTTTTAAAATACTTGGATGATAATATTAAGGCTAAACTGAAAGTATAGTGAAATCAGGTTACAGAGAGTACCTGACCGAGCTCTGATCCCTAGAGCGGGGTCTACTTTATTATTCCTGCTTGGCTTCCTCTTCTGTATAGAAAAGCTCATTGGAGGAGAGGAGCTGCTTTAATAGTTCCCTTTTTAAGTACCAATGAAAGGGATCTAAGTGTGTCACCATAAATAAACCACTTTGACGTAAGGGCCACTTCGAACCCAACGCAACGGAGAAGCAGCAGAAGCAGGAGGAGCTTTTTTGCTCTCCCCATGTCTTCCTAGAAGCAGGGCACAACTACGCCTTTGTAAAAATGGCTCACTCTTTCACACCAAGTACTCCCGAGACTGCTGGTCACCAGAGACAGCTTGAGTTCGTACAACAGACCTTACTAAACAGCCTTGTGCACCGGGCCTGTGCTACTCACCTTGCACAATTTATCGCCCTGCAGCCCTAATCCACTTTCCTTCACTTTGTTTACAGTTCTTTTGTTTTGTTCTGCTCTGCTTTTTTTTCCGTATTTTAGTACAAGGTCTACAGGGTCTCACTAGGTAGATCAGACTCGTAGTGATCCGCCTGTGTTCAGCCTCCCAAGAGCTGGGATTTCAGGTACATGCCACCAGGCCCAGTCTCAGTCACAGTCAGTGTGTCCCTGGGTGAGGGCTGGCGCTGCACACTGGGATCAAACTCCAGCCACTGCATCTGCCTAAGCAAACGTTTTTTACAGTTTATCACTCTTTGTAAAAACAGTGTACAGAGGGGCTGGGCAGATAGCTCAGTAGAATAATCGCCTGCCCAATAAGCACAAGGTCTTGAGTTCGTGGACAGGCCCCTAGGTTTAATCTACTTTCTTTGTTCCTTTTCTTCCATTCTTTCTTTTTTCTTTTTTTTTTGGTTGGAACTGGGGATTGAACGGAGGCCCTTGTACTTGCTAGGGAAGCGCTTATTCTACTGAGCCATCTCCCAGGCACTAACCTAGCTTCTTTGGGTTTTGATTTTTTTTTTTTTCCCCTAAGGTGTCCTTTCTTTATAGAATAAAAATTGTCTGCCTTTTCGACTGTTAATCTGTCTTTTGCCAATTACTTTGCATCTTCCAAATAAGGAAAGTAATAATGGAAAGAAGTGTTTTCTCCTCCACGTTCACATTCAGGGAAGGACCAAGGAAAATCACCTTCAGTTCTAGAGCATTGGGAACAGTCTTACACATAAATAGAATTTATTTTTTCTGAAAGCAGAAGTAAGAAATATAAGATGCTGTGGTTTGAATGTGATTCCCCAAAGGTCATATATTGGAAACTTAATCTACAACCCAAAGGTGCTGCCAGTGAGGTCACATAAATGTATAAACTATGAGGACTCAAAGCATCTCTCTTGAAGTTATTAGCTATCACTTAAAAAATGCATTCACGGGCTAGGGAAATAGCTCACAGCATAAGCACCTGCCTGGCAAGTGCAAGGACCCAAGTTTAATCTCTGGTATACATGCCATGTTGGCCCAGGAACACTGGGTGCGCTGTGCCAGCCACTGAAACCAGGCATGGTGGCGTCCCCCTCTAATCCCAGTGCAGGTGAGGCTGAGACAGGAGGATCACTACAAGTCCAATCTGTGTAGTGAGACCCTGCACCAAATAAATAAATAAATATGTTTTTAAAAATGCCTTAAGAGGGGCCTGGTAGATGGCTCAGTAGAATATGCGCTTCCCTGGCAAGCGTAAGGGTCTGAGTTCAATCCCTAGTTCTGGATTTAAAAAAAAAAAAATGCAGTAAGATAGAATCTTCCATTTATCTTAGTATGCCAGACTCCACTTAAAAATCACATTTTTGGGCTGGCCAAATAGCTGAGCAGATTATAGTGCCTGTAAGCAGGTGCAGGGGCCAGGGGTTCAATCCCCAGAGCCTGCTGTGCCGGCTCTACCCCTGGGGCGTGTTGAGAGAGCAATTGAGACTGGTGGTGAGCATCTGTAATCTGCTCTTTGGAGGCTGTAAACATCACTTCTAGGCCTTTTGGCTAAGATCAAGTAGAGACTGTAAACAGGTAGATCAGTACCAGTCTGATCTAGTAGACCCTTCCTTAAAATACAAAAATAAAAGTCACATTTTTGCTGGGCATGATGGCCCATATCTGTAATCCCAGTACTCAAGAGGCTGAGGCAGGCGGATTGCTCTGAGTTTGAGACCAGCCTGGGGCTACAAAGTGAGCCCAGGGCAGCTTGAACTACATAGTGAGACCCTGGCTCAAAAAGACAAAAATAAAAAAAAGAAAAGAAAAAAAGGAAGGAAGGAAGAAGGAAGGGAGGAGAATGCAGGTCTTGTGCCCTGGCCAGGTTGAGGAAGCTTCCTCTCCTCAAAGAGATGAGGCCCTCATTGGGAGCCGGGGAGATGGCTCAATGGAGTAAGCATTTCCCTGGCAAGTGCAAGGGTCTGAGTTCAATCCCTAGTTTCATTAAAAAAAAAGAGATAGATATAGAAAGTAAGAGACAATAGGGAATGGACTTCAGCCTGAGCTGAAAAGGGCACAGCTCTATGAAAAGGATTCGACTGGCCCAGTTGGGAAAAGAACCAGGACCAGGCTTTGTGGATTTACTAAAGTAGACTAGGATCTGGTTGATCATTATACTGGTTTTTGCTTCTAGGAGAAGGCTACAGTAGAAGTTCTTATTGTTTGTGGAATAATTCAGTCTCTAGAAGATGATTGTTTCTGTTCTGCCTGGGGCTACCTCGCTCTTTCATAAAGCAAAGGAGGCTGACCTTTGGCTTTGGCAGACTGTCTACTTCCCAGAAGGGTGGCCGTCTTTGCTTCAGTGCTGCTGGGTTTACCCTAACCTCTTCCATCTTCTGTATGGGTACCTTTCCTCCCTGCTAATGCCATTAGCTGATAGTGAAACATTAAGGAAGATTAAATTGATAAAGGCTTCAAGTGAGTCTCCAGCTAGTTGTATTTGCCTTTTAGGGTAGGAGTATGAGAAATCTTACTGTATTGTTCATGCCCAGGACTGAAGACGTGGCTTAGAGTAGAATATGTACTCAGTGTGCATGAGGCCGTGGGCCTGATCCTTAGTATTACTGCCAAAAAAGTTAAAACTTCTGTAGGCAACTTAATTAGATAGAAATATTCTAGGCAGTCAGACAGGGCCAAGCCCTCAAGGAGACAAGGTGGAAGACAAAGTGACTTTGCAACTGGGAAGAGACAGACACTCCCATATGGCTGTACCTGAAGACCCAACACAAAAAAGGAAACATACAGCTAGGGATGGGCATCAGGGATTAATACTCTAAATAGTTATCAGTTACCTTGAAAGAGCCCAAGGTTTGGCTGAGTCACTAGCCAAACCTCCAACAGGAAGAGACCTTGTCCTATATTCATGCCCACTTGCTAAGTGACTTGCTTCCCCATTTGGCTCTGGATTTAATCAGCTTTCCCTGAGCAATGGTGCTTGTAATCTCATTTTTTGACCATAGTTTTGTCCCACCTCATGCCCACCTAACAGAGTTCCCATGTTTTCTCCACCACCTTGGACCTGCCTCACTGCATGGTTTTTCCTCTATAAAAGTCCCTGGAAGAGACAGCTTCCTGGGGACAACCCCCTTGGGCCCCTCCTGTCCCTTTCTCCTCTCAATAAATATTCTGCTCGTGATTTACATTTTCTTAAAATTCATTCTTCAGTTTTAGAGAACATGAGCTTGTCCCAAGTACCTTTTAGGTTGGGAGATAATTTTTCTCCCTGTGTCATTTGAGGGCTCCCTGTATCAAAACCAATGATTAATGATTAAAGAGGGTCAGGGAGATGGCTCAGTAGAATAAGCACTTCCCTGGCAAGTGCAAGGGCTTGAGTTCAATCCTCAGTTCCACAAAAAAAAAAAGATTAAGGAAGATTAAATTGATAAAAGCTTCAAGTGAGTCTCCAGCTAGTTGTATTTGCCTTCCAATCCCTAGTACCAAAAACAAACAAACCAAAAACAATGTCTTGTTACTCATTGGGTGGGCCTGGGAGGAGGAACTGAACCCACCATAAGCATAACATGCTAGGAAGTTTGTTGAGTTTGTTGTCCATTATAATGATACTCAGCTAAGTTAGATAGAAATTAATGCATAGTCAGAGAGGACCTGGGCTCTCGAGGAAGTCATTACAAAGACATGGCCTCTGTGGCTGGAGGCGCCTCTGAGGAGGCCCGGCCTCAAGACAAAGATACAATAGCCAGGCCTATGCACCTCTCTAAGGGATAAACAGTAATTTAAGATTACGCTGTAATTAGCACCACCTGATCCAGTAAGCCCAGCTTACTGTCACCCAGATCACAGCATCTGGACCCACCCCTTCCCCAAGTCATCTTTGTTCTTTCTATGTACTTATTTCCCTACTGGGTCAAAATCAGCTAAGCAGCTATACAGTACTTATAATCCTATAGGTTGGTTGTAGTCTGACCCCACCTCGTTCCCACACCGCGACTTTGTGATATAAATCAACCTCTGACAAGCGCCTTGGTGGCAACCCATTTTGGGGACCCCTCCTCAAAATACAAGAGCTATTTGTCTCTCCTTCCAGTAGAACTCCCCTAACTTCTTGTGGTTCACCACTTCATTCCTTGGTGTCATGGGACCACAATACACATCTGACAACTGTTGGGTGGGGAGAGTTATATTTCTCCTATCTCATTATCCTGGAAAAAGAATCTTCAGAACATGCCAGTAAGGGGCACAGGAAGTGTTTACTAAGCAGAGATTTTAGGGCATACTCACTCAAGGAAATGAGATGTGCTAGAGTGGAAGAGGAACATTTGTGTGGCCAAGGTCTGGGTGTGGGTTTGGTGGGTGGGGAAAGAAGGATAAGGGCCTATTTCTAAGGGAAAGCCTCACTCACAGGTAAAGAGGCTGTCTCTCCACAGGTGAAAGGGAACAGTAGAATGCTTGCAAGTGAAAGGGAACTGCCCAGCCTTGGGTTCTGGTGAGAGGGAAAGCAATTAAATGGAGGTTGTGTTCAGAAGCTTGAGCTTTCACTTTTAGGATTTTTTTTTTTTTTTTTTTTTTGACAGGGTCTCACTATGCAGCCCACATTCACAGTGATCCTCCTGCTTCCTGCCTCCCTAGGGCTGGGATTACAGGCGTGCGCCACCACGCCCGGATTCCATCGCCGGCTCAGCACACCCGAGGGCGGGGCCTGCGCGGCATGTGGAACCAGGAATTGAACCCTGGCCGCCATGCTTACCTAAGCAAGCGCTTAGTCTGCTGAGCTATACCGCCAGCCCTGAGCTTTCATTTTTAAAATAATGATTTTCCTCGTCTCTTTTCAGCTACTTTTTAATTTCTTCTGTCTCGATCCAAGCTTACTCTTAGCCACTGTCTCACATCCTTGTCCTAGGCTTTGGCTGTTGCCGTGTTCCAGGGGGCTCATGTGCTAGGTGCTTGGTCCTCAGTTGGCAATCAGTGATGGGGGGTGCTGTGTGTTACCAGGTTTGGGGATGCTGGCATCTCTTAGAGGTGTTTTCTAGGTTCTTTGTGTCCTGAACAAAGAACGCGTCTTGGTGGCGCATGCCGGTGATCTGAGTTCATGACTAGACGCCTTCCCCCACCCCCAGAATAATTGGTTGAGACAAGCACAAGAGGTGACAAAGTTTTATTAAAGACAGGAATAGAAATGTGCTCCATAGAGTGAGACTGGGCCAAGTAAAAGCAGGAAAAGAATCTTCCTCCACAGCATGACAGACCACAGGAATAGTGAGTCCCGTGACAGCTGTGGTTCTGATCACCCAGTCCTTGGGCTGACTTCGGTCTAGGCCACCCTGTGCCCAAACTGCTAGAGCTCTTGGGAGGTGCCGAGAGCACGTCTCTAGGGACCATTTTTGCTCATGTGTCCCAGGACTTGGCAATAAACACATCAGGCCCATTGCCCCTCCCCGTCTGCCACGCCCCCACCTCCAGTTCAGTGGGACCTTCATGAGGCAGAGCAGTGCGAGCCTTCCTGACCTAGTGACCTTGTGACATCTCAAAGGCCCTTCCCCTCAATGCAACTCTGTGACATAGCAGATTAAATTTCCAACACAAGGAACCTGGAGAACATACACGAAGTGTATATTTTATGTACACATATTATTTGAGCCTGGGGCTCAAATAAAGGGCTTTTCAGCTTGCACATACCAGGTTAGCACTGTACCACTGAGATTACTGGCAGCTCTAACACTAAATATGCACATATGGAGAGGAATATAAGTCTGAGACTAGTGACTCCACTTTAATATTAGAGCTGGAGAGGCAAACACAACCTATTTATTTATTTATTTATCGTATTTGGTTGTGCAGGGTCTCACTACACAGCTTGGACTCAGTGATCCTCCTGTTTTCAACCTTTCAAGGCTGGGATTACAGGCATACACCACTATGCTGGGATGCTGTGGCCAGCTCAACCAGCTCTGGGGATCGAACCTCAGTGTCTGCACTTGCCTAAACTTGCCTAAGCAGGCGCTTTAGTCCACTGAGTTATAGCACTGCCCCCCCATCCCCCCATACAGCCTGCTTTTCTGTTGTAAATAAAAAAAGAGACATTCCCTCTGTCCATCTACTTTTTAACCTTTTTTTTTTTTTTTTCTTATGTGCAGCGTCTCACTACACAGCTTAAACTTGTAGTGATCCTCCTGTTTTCTGCCTCCCAAGGATGGGATTACAGGCATGCACCACCGCGTCTGGACTCCATCGCCAGGTAAGCGAGCCCAAGAGCTGGGCCGGCGTGGCATGCGGTGCCAGGTATCGAACCCTGGCCTTTGCGCTTCCTTAAGCAAGCGCTTAGTCTACTGAACTATACCACCGGCCCTGCTTCTTACCTTATTTACTTCCGGATTTTTTTCTTTGTTCTCAAAAGGATGTAAATCTTACTAATGGCTCTGGGAGCCTCTGGCCAGCCTCAAGCTCAGGAGTACTTTCTTCTTGCACACTGGAGTGATCTCTTTGAAATGCAGTCATCAGGGCAGATGTTCACCCTACCCACCCTCTTCTCCCATTTCCAGGGAGGTGACACCACCCCCACCCTTGTCACCTGACTGCACACTCGCCTAACATTTTGCTTGGGTTCCGTCAACTTCACCATAGAAAGGGTCACATTCCTTCCTGGCTTCCCAAGTTGGGTATCAAATTCTGCTTGCTCAGTGTTAGAATTGTTTTCTTTCTCTTCTACCTTTGGGGAGAAAATTTCTGGGTTGAGAGGAGATTCATTTTTAATTTTGTTCTGCCAGTACAACTCTAGGCTGAGCTTCCGTGGCAGCTGAGATGGTCGTTCCAGGCAGTTTTCAAGCGTCCCTCTAAGGTCATCTTCCTTCCTAAACAAGAGGCAATGAGCGCAGCCCATGAGTTTTGGAATGAAAACCCTTACCTTCAAAAGCTAGTGTTGTCTGAGGGAAAGAAAGCTCCCGCCCGAGACTGAGTCAGGAGTGGAGCCCAAGTGGGTAGTTTCCCAGGAAGCTAGCGCTTCCAGAGCTTTTATAGAGGAAAACCATGTGATGAGGCGGGTTTAAGGTGGTAAAGACGTGGGAACTCACTTAGGTGGACAAGAGGTGGGACAAAACTATGGCCAACCAATGGGATTACAAGCACCATTGCTCAGATAAAATTGATTAAATCCAGTACCAAATGGGGAAGCAAGTCACGTAGCAAGTGGGCATGAATATGGGACAGGGTCTCTTCCTGTTGGGAGTTGGGCTAGTGACTTAATAGGGCTCTTTCAAGGTGGTTGATACCTGTTGAGAATATCAATCCTTGATGCCCCTCCCTAGGGAAGTGTGTAGCTGTGTTTCCTCTTTTTGTCTTGGTCTTGAGGTGTGGCCCATAGGGAGTGTCTGTATCTTCCAAGTTGCAAAGTCACCTTGTCTTCCATCTTGTCTCCTTGAGGGCCTGTCCCTGTCTGACTGCCTAGAATATTTCTATCTAACTCCGCTGCCTACAACAGTACTACATAATAAGAAGCACATTTTGCCTGGGTGTGGTGACGCACACCTGTAATCCCAGGACTTGAAAGCTGAGGCAGGAGGATTATTGTGGGTTCAACACCAAACCAGGCTGCAATGTGAGCTCAAGGCTTAAGACCAGCCTGGATTCCATAGCAAGACCCATCCCCCCCCCAAAAAAAAGCACATTTTTACAGTTATTTCTCCCTCCTTCATAGTTTACTCCTAAAGCAGCAGAGTGATGCTGTTAACCTGGGTTCTAGAGGTAACAGTTAACCTTGGTGTGTCCTTCCAATCATAAGCTTAGTTTCTCCCTCCATATGACCATGCTGTAGGCAACCGAGTTAGATAGAAATATCCTAGGTAGTCAGACAGGGCCAGGCCCTCAAGGAGACAAGATGAAAGACAAGGTGGCTTTGCAACTGGGAAGAGACAGACACTCTCATATGGGCCATACCTCACGACCAAGACAGAAGAGGAAACACAGCTACATGCCTCCCTAGGATGGGCGTCAGGGATTGATATTCTAAATAGGTATCAATCACCTTGAAGGAGCCCAAATGAGTCACTAGCCCAACCCCCAACAGGAAGAGACCCTGTCCCATATTCATGCCCACTTGCTACATGACTCGCTTCCCCATTTGGTACTAGATTTAATCAATTTTATCTGAGCAATGGTGCTTGTAATCTCATTGGTTAGCCATAGCTTTGTCCCACCTTGTGCCCACTTAAGTGAGTTCCCATGTCTTTTCTGCCACCTTAGACCAGCGTCACCACATGGTTTTCCTCTATAAAAGTCCCTGGAAGAGACATCTTCCCTGGGAGCCACCTGCTCGGATCCCCTTCCTGTCCTTCTCTCAGACAGGAGCTTTCTTTCCCTCAATAAATCTATTCTGCTCATAACCTCCGTTTGTTCCTAAAATTCATTCTTTGGTTTTAGAGAACACAAATTCATCTCAGGTACCTTTTAAGTTGAGAGATCATTTTTTTCTCCCTTTATCTTTTGGAGGTTCCCTGTATCAACCACACTATTCATATTAATGATTTTCTTTTTCCTTTTCCTTTTTTTTTTTTGGTGGGGGTGGTATTATCAGGACTTGTACTGAGTTATAATTCCGGTGCTTTTATTTTTTCTTGCTTTTTCTCTTTTTTATTTCAGATAGTAAATTTCTCACTAAATTAACCAGACTAGCCTTGAATTTATGATCTTCCTGTCTCTCAAGTTATCTAAATAAGGATAATCTCCCTCAGTACTTCATCAACCTCACTATTATTTAACTTTTGCCAATGGGAAATGCCAATATCTTATTTTATTTGTGATACTGGGGATTGAACTCAGGACCTAACGTTTTAATTTTATTTAAAATTTTTTAATTATTTGTTTGTTTGGTATAGGGTCTAGAGCTTGGACCCGTGGTGATCCTCGTGTCTTTGCCTCCTATGCACCACCACGTCCAGTTTCTGTGGCCCTGGGTTCCAGGGCCAGCAAAGCTTGCAATACAGAGGATTGAATTCTGGTCCTTGTGTTTGCCAGGCGGGTAATTAGACCTTTGAACTATTTCCCCAGCCCCTAAATTTTAAAATTTGCATTTCTCAAAATTTTTTATAATTGAAAATCTTTACACATGCTTGTAGGATACATACTCTGCAGGATGTTTAGGGTCTACTACTAGATCAGACTCATAGGGATCTGCCTGTTAAGAGCCTTCCAAGAGCTGGGATTATAGGCGCGCACCACCATATTCCTTCTCAATTGCCATCTCAGCGTGCCCCGGGGGTGGGGCTGGCCTGGCAGGCCTGGGGATTTGACCCCTGGCCCCTATGCCTGCTTGCAGACGCTTTAATCCACTGAGCTGTTTGGCTGGCCCTAGGATACATGCTCACTGGGCGACACCCTGCTCATATCCTTCCCCTTCCCCGCATGGCTTGTGTGCTTTATCGTTGCCCATTGGACTGCTCGCAGAGTAGCTGCGATGTTTTCCCCACGCTTTTGCTCTGTTTATAGCATCCTTAGATCCCTTCACTTTGGACTTGTGCTCATCTCCAAAACTTCCTCAAACTGCATCTGATTTCCATCACTTTTGCCCTTAAGTGTGATTTCCTGGCCTTCCCCGCAGCCTGCTCAGATACTCCTTGTGAATTCCTACTGTTTCTACTTTTCTTTCTTTCTTTCTTTTTTTTTTTTTTTTTTTTGCCAGAACCAGAGATTGAACTCCACTGTTTTTCTTTCTTTTTTCTCTTTCTCTTTTTCTTGGAGGTGGAGCTGGTAGATATCCAGGGCCTGTCCATCCTAGACAAACACTCTACCACTGCACTACAATCCCAGTCCTGAAACATGTTATAAATCTTAACTGAAAGATGCTATGGATACTAGAGATGTATGCACAAGTCACACTTTTTTTTTCTCCCAGAACCAGGGATTGAACTCAGCTCCTTGTGCTTGCCAGGGAAGCACTTATTCTACTGAGCCACCTCCCTGGCCCAGAGCTCTCTTTTTGAGACAAGACCTAATGATGTAGTTCAGGCTCACCTCAAACTTTCCACAATCCTCCTGCCAGAGCCTCCCAGTGCTAGAATTATGGGCCTGTGTCACATGCCCAGCCTTGAAAGAGTTTACATGTTAAAGGATAGATAGATAAATAGGTACACAGATAGATACATAGATACATAGATGAATGGATAGATGAGGTTCTGTATTAGGTGGGGTGGTCAGAGAAGACCTCAGTGTGCAGGTACTATTAGTTAAACATCTAGATGGAAAGAAATGAAGGAAGAGATCTCAGTTCAGAAAATGTGTCTGGAATAGCATTCTAGGCCATGGCAACAGCCTAGTGGGATGCCTAAGAGCGCCCTGGGCAAGTTCAAAGAATGGCGAACATGCATGTGAAATGGAACAGAGCGAGATGGGCTAAGAACAGGGAGGATAAGAGAGAGCTCTGCAGGTCATGGTGGATTCTGTAGATCCGGTGGTGCAGCATCTCTGCTTCCTCCTGTCATGCCACCCTGTGTTTTAAAACCTAGAGAAAACACAGGCATGCCAAATTTGAATTTAGAACTGAGTTGTGTGGATAGTTAGGTTTTGTGGCAGGCATCCAGTTTATTTGTTCGTTTGTTTTTGATACTGGGATCAAAGTCAGGACCTTGCCTTTGCCAGGCAGGCACTTGGGCCACTAAGCTGTCTCCCCAGCCCCAGACAACTGGCTTGGTATGGATCATAACAGAAACAAAGGATGTGTGTCCACTTTGTAGATCTGCGCTATAAAGCAGCACAGACTAGATTGCTTAAGCAGAAATATATCAGAAATAGTTCTGAGGGGGGCCAGGAAGATGGCTCAGTGGAATAAGTGCTTCTCTTGGCAAGCGCAAGGGCCTGAGCTCAATCCCCAGTCCCCTACCCCCCCCCCAAAAAAAGAAAGAAATAGTTCTGAAGTTCTGAGGGATAGAAATCAAAAAGCAAGGTGTCAAGTGCCTTCTGACAGCTGAGAAGGAAAGAGCTCTTCCAGGTTACCTCTTTAGCTTTTAGAAGATTATCTTCTCCCTATAGACTTTTGTTTTCATTTTTTAAATTTTGAGACAAGGTCTCACTATGTTGCTGAGTTATCCAGGCTGGGCTGGAACTTGTGACCCTCCTGACTCAGCCTCTCAAGGTGCTGGATTACAGGCATGCACCACCAGCCCAGCTTCCCTGTGTCTCTTTTCATCATCTTCTCTGTGTGCCTTTCACAAATTCCCCCTTCTTACAAGGTTGGATTATGGCTCACTCTAATGACCTCATTTTAACTTGATTGCTTCGGCAAACTCCTTCTCTCAAAAGAAGGTCACATTAGGAGGTAATTGAAAAACAGAAAGTACTGGGAAGAAATATGACTTCAATGTAGGTTAGAGCCATATACACAGCAGGAAAGTTTCAATGCTGAACTGAGAAATGTGTGCATGATCTTATAGCATTTTATGATATATACAAATGATATGGTTAAAGAAAAACCTGAAGATTAGGGCCCAGGGAAACAGCTCAGTAGAATAAGCGCTTGCCTGGAAAGTGCAGGGTCCTGTGTTCAATCCCTGGTACCACAAAAATAAATGAATGAATAAATAAATAAGAAAGAAAGAAAACCTGAAGATTAAACCTATAGAATGTCTGAAATGAATCGGTAGCAGGAGCCATAATAGACAGGAAGATCTTTCTATAAGAATATTATAGGGGCTGGGAGATGGCTCAGTGGAATAAGTGCTTCCCTGGCAAGTGCAAGGGCCTGAGTTCAATCCCCAGTTCTGGAAAAAAAAATAAAAAAGAATAGTAAGGGCCAGCCAAATAGCTCATCAGACTAAAGTGCCTGTTTAGGCAGCGCTCAGTGGCTGGGGTTAGATGCCTGGCTTGCCGTGCCAGCCCTGCCCCCAGGGTGCACTGAGATGGCAACTGAGACTGGAAGCGGTAGTGGGCACCTGAAGTCCCTGTGCTTGCAAGACAGGAGAATCAGTCCAAGTGCAGTCTACGGAGTGAGACCCTGTAGACCCTGTACTTAATAAAAAACAAGAGTACCGTGGGCCTGGTAGAGGGCTCAGTGGCAAAGCACTGGTGTGGCGTGAAGGAAGCCCTGGGGGTACCTAGCACCATGCACACATGCACACACGCCATGGCAATGATTAGAGCACCAGTTCACAACTGGGGCTGATGTGGCCCCTTCAAGACATTTGGTAATGTTGGGATTCATACCTGATTTACCTTGCAGGATGTGTGGGTTGGCACAACTAAATAGGGGGAATGCTGCTGAATATTCTACAGTGCCCAAGACTGACTCACTTATCTATGTGCTCTGTTTGGGATTAGAGGTAACTAGAACTGACAACAAGAAAAAGAGGGACAGGCAGATCCGAGCAGCACTATGGAAGCGGAATACACAGAAATACAAAGACACAGGTAGGGAAGAGAAGGTAGGGTGAAAACAAAGCCATTGCACTGGTTCAGCTGGTACCCACCTATAATCCCAGCTATACAAGAGGCTGTGGCAGGAGGACCGAAGATGCAGCTGAACCTGGGGAGCTTTGTGAGACCCTGTCTCAACACCAAAGTAGAAAGGGCTGAGGGATGTAGTTACGTGGTTAAGTGCCCCTGGGCCCCATCCTCAGGAGCATGAGCAAGCAGACAGTTAAGTGAAACAAACTAAGTCTGAAGTGAGGAGTAGATGAGTGGAATGATGGTGGTCCAGAGGAGCAGAGAAGTTAGAAGAAGGAGTAATACATTTATTTTGATTTTGAAGGGGTCAACTGGTGTTATGGCTTACATCTAAAACATTCCCCAAAAGTCTTATGTGTTCAGAGATGGGGTTCTCAGAAAGTTACTGGATCACAAAGGATCTAACTTTGTCAATGGATCAGTCATTCATGAGCTGATAGCTGAGTGGGTTGTTAGGAGCTCATGGGCCTAGTTGGAGCAAATAGCTCACCTAGGGCCTTCAAAGGATCAGTCTTTCCTCTGGCTCTTCCCTGCTCTTTCTCTGCTCCCTGGCTGCCACAAAATGAGGAGCTTTGCTTGGCTGTGCCTTTCCACCATGATGTTTCATGCCCTTCTACCATGATGCATCTGCCTCTTCCAGCTGGCCGTGGACTGCAACCTCTGTAACCGTGAGCCAAATTGTAAGAGACCCCTCCAGGCTCCCATCTCAGTCCAATAAGTCAGTTTATTATCTCAGAGATACATTATTAGAATCCCACCAAGTTAATTACAATCTACCATGCCCAGTACAACCCACAGCAAAAGCAAAGACACTAAAACATATTTATAATTATTGAGGAGCCAAGGAGCTCTAAGTCCAGCCATGAAGATGGCTTTCCGAAACAGAGAGACTGACCCAGGACTGCACCTGGGTTTTATTCAGTTGAGAAGGAGGAGTGGCTTGAGGAAAAGAATTGTGGGACATAGGTGAGATCACTGTGTAATCTTTCAAGCCCCAGGAAGTCATAGCCTGTACGTCCAGGCTCAGTCCCAGCTGACAGCATGCAGCACTGGCTCTTCATTCTGTCTTTTTTTTTGGTGGAACTGGGGAATGAACTCAGGACCCTGCACTTACCAGGCAAGTGTTTATTCCATTGAGCCTTCTCCTCAGCCCCCCTCAAATCTTCTTATAAATCTTAAGCATGTTTCCAAACTGGGCTCCATGGAACAGTAGTGTTTCAAAAGCATTCTTCTTTCACTTGTGACTAAATTCAGCATTTAAGAATCATTTAGAAATTATATAGTCAAGGTCAGTCCTCTGTAAAGTCGGGAAGTAGGTTATTTGATTCCAGAGCATAGCCAGCCCGTGGCTGTTTTCTAGTCATAGAGGAAAGGAGTGTGCACCAGAGTATTTAATCTTAGCTCTATTCCTAGTAAGTGGGGTGTGACCTTTGGTGATTTTCTTTCATTTTTTACAATTTTTATTTAATTTGGGTCTGGGGTATAGTCCAGTGGAAGACCGCTTGCCAGGTATGTGTTAGGCTGTATGTTCAACTCCCAGCACTGAAAAAAAAAAAAAATTGAGTTATACCAATCCTACAAAACAAAACCTACAGGAGTTTTGTCATCAACTAACTGATAGGTTCTGTCCCTAACTGCTAAATTACTATGGTAGTCAGCTAACATGGCTGAAGCCTTTAAAACAACAGCTTGTCTGCCCAGTGAGTGCTTTCGCCTTCTTCCCCACTCCAGCCCTAGCTACAGTTTCCTGTCATCTTTCTCCCTCACACAGGAGAGACCCCAATCAGCTCCTTACATGTCATTGAAACTGCCCCTCAAACGCTACCCCTAGCAAGTCCAGAAAAGTCTCAGCTTTCTTTGTCTCAGGTCAGAGGACTTTCCCATCTGCCCTTGATCCTCTCTGAGTCTTTGGAGTTAGTAAAGGCTTCTTCTATTTTTCCTGTCTCTTTACTGCACTGCTGAAAAACCTATCACTAACACAAACACCTAAAATGGCTGTTGCCCCTGTCGCAGTATTGGTGCAGCATGTGGTACCCAGGGTGGAGCCTCAATCCCCACACTTTGCCTAAGTGTGGGGGACCACCTGAGCCGCTCTCCTTGAAAGAAGAGCGACTGTCTCCACTTTGACTAAGTCTGATCCTGTTTCCTCATACTGTTATGTACAGAGCTGGCTAGGACTTCTGTTTATCCTTCAACTGGCCTTCAGCAATGTGCATTGGTCTAGCTGAGGTGCTGGTGATAGTCTTTGAAGGTGGCATGCGTGTTTCCCTGGTAAGCCTGCTGCTCCTTAACGTGAGCCAGGTGGAGACAGG